>JAYMTQ010001401.1:0-13617 GCA_036897385.1 Geranium incanum | reverse complement strand
CAAACAGAAGTCCGGCTGTGAGAACCATTCCTCCTACTGCCCATGAAACCCGTTCGCTGAACGGCATTTCTCTCACCCACTGCTGGAAATCCTCCATGCCCAAGTTCTCCGACCTCTGATACACCTCGGATTGAGAAGACTTAAACGAGTCGGCAATTGTATCAAAACTGGCCTTCCCACCATAGCACGATGTTTCTTCCAAGCCAATACCACCAGATTGTGCAACGGCAAAACCTGCAGCGTGGCAGAATTCCGTGCCGTTGGAGATCCACTCGGAAGCCATACCACAAACAAACTCGTTCACTCCGCATGGTGCTAGAACCTGCCAAATGAAATGTGATCAATAGATTCTGGGAAAATTACAAAAGGTTGCCATATTTTTTGCAAACTGCGTACATTTGTTCAAAAATGACGAAAATGCCCTTCAAATTAATTTTTTTTATGAAAAATCAAAATAAAAATGAATATTTTTCAACTCGTGCTCGCCGGTTTTTTTCTTTACCCCGAACTCATCTAGATTTGAAGTCTCATGGAAGGACATTAATGGCATGCGAGAGAATAAAAAAACCGACGAACTCGAGTTTAAAAAATATACATATATATAATTTAAAAAATTAATTTCAAGGGTATTTTTGTCATTTTTGAACAAATGTACACAATTTGCAAGAAAATGGTAAGTTCACAGCCACTTTTATTCACAAGAAAGTTTCCAAAATATTCGCAAGAAGGTTTCCGAAATGAAAAACGAAAAACGCTGAGCTCGCACCTGTGTATTTGAATCCATGGAGAAGTAAGCATTAGAGCAAGCCTCGAAGACTCGGTCGCAGAGAGAAGCGCATACAAGAGGAGGTCCGGGCTTGACCCCGACACGCGGATCGCAGATGGAGCATTCCAATAACTCCCACAGCTGCAGGCACTCTTCACCGGCCTCTCCTTTTGTGGCCAGCCTCCTTACAGATACCAAAGCGGGATGCGTCTGGGTTACGTCACAGCAAGTCTTTTTGCGGAACACCCTACAGAGGGTCAAGTCTTTGTGCCCCTTGCCAGCCTTACTCGGAGGCTTCCCTTCGGATGCAAAGGGAGGGAAGCGGCCGCCTTTGGATACGCATACTTCACCGGGCTTTCCTGCTTTGAAATAAGTTGTTCTGAATTCAAAAGTGTTCTAACGAATAACCTTTTGAGTTTGACATTACAAAATATATTAAAGAAAACAAAACTGTTTCTCAAGACCGACAAGAACTGTTTAATTGAACGTCAGTCGAGGATCAAATACAAATTTGATCAGTAGGAAGATTCAACCAAGCAAAAGGCTAAAACGAACAGGGATCCAAAATTATGAAAATTAAATGCAAATGCCTCAATAATGGTAAATTCAAACACTAGTTTCAGGCACGCAGTAGCTTGAGATAATAAACAGTTAAGATACTTCACTGCAAGACTATTGTGAAAATAAAAATATCGTCTCTTTTCTAAGCACCAACTGTTCAAATAAGCTATTTATCACTCAAATATGCAAATAGTTTTCTTTTATACTCAACCACTTCCAATTACACATATGCTAAATGGAAAGGAATGAACTGATCAGCACTTCCTCGGGATTCATCCACCAACCCTCAACCCTTACAAACCAAGAACATGCTAAACCAAAACTATAGATTAGCAACCAAGAACATGCTAAGAAGGCACAATTTCTAATTTCAGGCCAATGCACAATCCGGTTATACAGCTTCCTATACCTATCGGGTTTTCAAAACGTTCAACAGTCCAATTTCCGCACCAAACTAATCACTAAATTGCCAAATAGAATCCCACAACCCATGTTTTCCCATAATGGGGATCCATGGAAGAGCACATCTTTATTGAAAAGTTAGGCAATTCATCAGTTCAACTAGCACAATACTATCTACAAGATCTCCAAACACTACACTATCCAACAAACAATCCTCAATGAGATCAAATCAGATCCCGTCATTTTCCCCTAAATTAAGCCACCGAATGCATCAATACATCAAACACAGCCACCAGAAAACCATGGAAGAACACAAATTCCCCAACAGAGTTAAATTTCAGCATCTTTTGCCCTACCCATTACAAAATCAAGCAAAACTCATCTGAAACAAATTAGGAACCGAACCCAGAAACCCAATCAGAAACCAAACGAACCCGTATGAAGAAAAAGAGAAAAATCAAAAATTGATTCATGATCGAGGTAGGGTTTTAGATAGATTTTTACCAGAAAAGCAAAAGGGTATGTGCGGATTGACGAAGAAGACGATGAGAAGCAGTAACCGAACACGACGAAGACCAGAACCCATCATCACTGTCTCTATCTGTTACTTCACTGAGCTCTGAAAATGGAAGGGTTGACTCACTCGCTCGAAGCTCCCATTACCATATATCAAAACCGAGTCACTCCGAGTTCACAAAAACAAAGTTTTTATATTTATTTCATTTCATTTATCGTGAAAATTAAAAAAAAAACGAATTTTGAATTTACCATTTCAGCCCAGAAGCTTTTGGGCGCGAAACGCTGCGTTTTAACCTTCTTCTCCGTCTCTACAAGAGCTTTTCTGGGTTTAGGGTTTTTGTTGTTGGTCGCGGATCGGCGGCGATCCATGGCGAATCGTACGGACACGGCGGAGAGGAGCGTTTTCGTGTGCCTCGCCGTGAAGATGCTCCAGATCCAGTCGGAGAAGGACATCGACGTGTATCGGTACCTTGAGCCTCTCTACAGCGACTACAGGAAGGTGAGGAGGAAGATGGCCGATGGGAGCTTCGATCTGGCTCGTGTCGATGAGTTCGTGGACGAGCTGCTCGCGAGGGGTTGTTCTTGTGATGTTGCTCTGCCGAGGATCAAGAAGAGGTAGTTTCTCGTTTCAGGTTGAATTTTGGGTTTTTTGGTGCCCTGGATTTGTGTCCCTGTGCTTTGTTTGCTCTGAATTGCGGTTGTTTTGTGAGTAATTAGCTCAAATGATTGGCTTAGAGGTAGAGTGATGATACATTATGTGTTTGATTCTTGGCGAAGAGATTGCACTTCTCATTTCGAGCTGAATTTTGGGTTTTCCATGCTCTGAATTTGTGTTCCTGTGCTTGGTTTGCTGTAAATTGCGGTTGTTTTGTGAATAATTAGCTTAATCCGCCTGTAAAAATCATGTGATTGATTCTTGTCATTGAGATTGTACCTTCTCATTTTGAGCTGATTTTTTGTTTTTTCATGCTTTAAATTCTCGTTCATGTGCTTGATTTGCTCTAAATCGTGTTTGTTTTGTTAATATTTAGCTTATTCTGTTTCTTATAGAGGTTGAATGGTGAAACATCACGTGTTTGAGTCTTTTGTGGATATTTGAGTGATGAAATATCATGTGTATGATTCTTGTTATAGGGATTGAACTGACGGTTCATTACAGGTCTAATCTGGAAACAATTGGTTCACTGGAACCTAGAAAAAGTGCTCTAGAAGATGACTTTGAGGAGGAGGAAGAAAAGGAGCAGCTTAACGATGAATTAGAAAATGAAGGCTACGAAAAAGTAGGCCCTTTTTTTGTCTAAATGCTGTTTGACTTTTCTCGATACTCCAAATATTATGTGTATAGAGTTCTGATGTGTATGGTTTCTAACGCTTGACAGGATTATTACCGGGGGAGGAGTCCTGCAAAGGAAAGAGATAGGGATAGAAGACGGGATACACAGGTATGAAATAGAAACCGCTGAATTTTTACTCTTTGTGTATGCTACTGCATTTTGAAGATTAGGATTCCCTCGAAACCTTAAACACGGAACTAATTGTCTAGTTGTGAGCGGTTTTGGTGTTACTGAGCAGCTTTAGGTGTGAGTTGATTTGTTGTTGGTGAAAAATTAATGAAGTTTACTTTTTTTAGTTTTGTTTTGATAGTTCGTGTAGGAAACCATGACGGAAGTTGATGTATGTCTTTTTCATACACAAACCATTCTTTTATTAGAATCGTCGTTCAACCATGGCATTTCAGGCCATTGGTGTTCCAAAGCAGCTTCCTAAAGTAATACAATACGATTCTGCCAGGTTTCTCTGCACTGGCAGTGTGCTGGGAGAAGTATGATGAATTGTACATTTTCAATACTATCGCAAAATGTCACGACCATTTTGTATACATAATCTATCTTTTTTGTGTGACCTGTATGCTCACTAGATTCGTTCTTATTGCTGCTAGAATGCGCCAAATTGTCATTTTCTGTAATCGTGTGCTCTTATTGCTGCTAGATTCATTCTTTTTGTAATCTCGTGTTCTTATTGCTGCTAGAATGCGCCAAATTGTCACTCTCGTGTGCTGTAATACACATTTTCTGAGCTCACCTGTTTTCTGTGTTTTTACGCTCCCTTTTACAGGGAGCGTGGAAGGGATAGAGACAAGGAGGGGGAGAGAGATTGTTACCCTTTAAGAGAAGAAAAGGAGACTGGTCGCGAAAGGGATCGAGAATGAAGGTAGCGGGAGAGGCGTGAGTCGTGACAGAGACCGAGACCGTGTCAGGGCGGAGAAGTCACCCAAGGAGCCGAAGTAGGAGCAGGGACCTCGAGAGGCATGGCCGCAGCAGCACTAGTCCTAAAAGGCGGGCAGATGACGAGCGAGAGCGAGAAGAGCCAAGGAAGAAGAAAGAAAAGAAGAAGGACGACGGAACCAACCACAAAGACCCGGAAATCGCATAATGGAACAGAATCCGAGCTTCCCTTGAAACGACACCGCTCAAATAACAAAACCCTACTTCAAATGCTGCATATGATCTTCACCATTTTGTCTGTGTTCATAGAAACCAATCCTGCAGAATGAAGTTTTGCTTGTACTTGAAGTTTGTGTTTCACTTCAGATTTTTTGCTTGTAGACTTGTAGTGTTGCTGTTCCAAATTAAATGAGTCTTGTAGTATAATGTAGGTATTCCAAATTTAGCTGTTGATGCATGGCAGAGAACTTATGTGTTATCACAGAGTTTTGGAGATTGTACGCAGGGGTGACCAAAAATAATTGAACCGAGCCTGACCTAAAAAATAACCAAACCAAATAGAATCAACTTGATTTTGTTGATTGGATCTATAAATATTCGTTTAATAAAAAAAAAATTAAGACTGGCCAAAAATGTAAAAATTGGTTTAAAGAAAGTTTATCAGAAAATTGTGAAGTTAAAATAGTCTAAAATATGATAATTTCATGGAACTTGATTCCTAAAAAAACAAATCAAACTAAACTAACAACCCACATGTTCAAAATCAAATTAAACTTAATTTTATTAGTTCGGTTTTTATTTTTTTAAAACTGAATTTAATCGATTTGGCTCAAAATCAACTCAAACTAACACATCTTGAACCATAGTTTGGTGTTTGTAAATTGACCCAATTAGATTTTAGCCCACACAAGAGTGTTTTTTTCTTCCTAATCTCGTGTACAAATAAGGATGACAATATTGCAGGTTTTGTAATCTCATTCCCGTCAATTGGGTATACCAAATTTTGGTATTTTATCTTTGTACGAGAATGACAACAATATGAGATTGGACTGATTTTATCATCTCACTTCCGGTCGGATTAGGATACCATATTTCAACCGAATTCGAAACATTTTGTTATCATTATGCATGAGTTTATTGTAATGTTGTGGAAATATTCGACTTGTCTGATTATTCCTCTATACACTAATTTTCAATTACTCCTTTAAATATGATTTACTTTATTATTGATCTCTATAAGATCTTGTCCGACCGATTGACGTTTAACGTTTCTATCATGGCTAATTGATCCAAAATTTTGATTTCAACTTAATTTATTATGTATTTGGGTAGACATTGTATATGTATTGTATTCATGGATGTTCACGGTTCAATTTTGAATTGGTTTGGTTTAGTTTTGAATCAAACCGATCAATTCTGTTTAGAAAAATAAAAACTGAAATTGACCTGACAAAATTTAGTTTTGTTCGGTTTTGAACATATCGGTTTTTGTTTAGTTTTTTATGAACCGAATTTCATGAAATTCTCACATATTAGATCGTTTTGACTTATCGGTTTTCAGTTGGATTTACTTTAGACTGATTTTTATGAAATTCTCACGTTTTGAGCAGATTTTGACTTATTATTTGACTTGTTTTTGTTGGCCCAACTAATCGGGATTGATGACCTAAAATGAGCCACATGTCCAAATCGATCGATTTTCAATTCGGTTTTTCGTCGATTCTCATTTGATAACTTGACATTGAACCAATGAATTTCGGTTCAATTTTAAACCAAATCAAATAGATTCATTTTGATTTGGTTATTTTTCGACTCGGTTTAATTTGGTTCGGTTATTTTTGAACACCCTAGTTGCATTTAACATTATTTAACAAATATTGACAAATAAAATTAAACAAACTAAATTGAATTCAATCCTTACTATTCTCACTGTTAAGCTTAAAAAAGGAAACATAAAAAAAGTAACAGAAGAAATGGGCCTTCACTGAGCATAAAGGCCCAACAACACAGAAACGGAGCTCCTAAAAACCCTAGTTCTGGATTGGCACAATCTCTCTCACGCTTCACAAAAGCTTCGAGGAAGAGAGAGAGAGAGAGATAGAGACCTCAAGCGGCCATCTTTACAGTCACTCTCGTCTTCGCTGGTACCTTCAATCTTGCTGCTTCTTGATTGTTCTATATGTTACCAGCACAATCTCTCTCAGTCTCTCTGCGAATTGATTGATTCTTGGGTTGATTGTGTTTTCTTTTTGTTTTTTGTATGTTCTTGGGTTGGATTTTAGAGATTTGGGGTCTGATAGAATGGAATTGGGATGATCTGATGCTTTATTATGTGGCTTGTGTATCTGATGTTCTGTTTTGAGGTGTGTGTGAATCTTGGCTGTTGTGCTGGTTGATTTTTATGATCTGGGTATTGGGGTTTTGCTTCAAAGTTTGGGAATTTGGGGGTGAATCTGTGATGGGTTAGTGAGGATGGGGTCAGTTTTGGTTTGTTTTAAACTAGTGAGGACATGTGTATTTGTTCACTAGATTTGGAAGAGGAAGGTCTCGTTTTTTTAGTTGAAATTGTTATGAGATACATCTGATATGACTTTTTGGATCTGAACATTGTCATGGGAAATTTGTGGTTTTTGGCAAATCAGGGGATGCATCGCTACTGATTTGAAGTACTTACTGTTGATGTTTTATGTGTCTGGAGTCATATTATGTGATAGAAATTTTGAATCTATTTCAAATCTATAATTTCTTTTTATAGTTCTGGGTAGGGTGGACTAAAATGGTGTGCTTTACCTTCATATTTTCTGAACGACAGAGATTTTTTTTCATCAATGAATTGACTATTTTAACTTACACGATGTCCTTTTTTGTTGATCAGGCTACAATCTGATTTTCAGATATGTCTACTTTTGCAAAACCGGAGAATGCCCTGAAGAGAGCTGAAGGTTAGTGACAGAATTCACCCTTTCATCTTACTTCCCATGCCCCTTGGTGTTGTAGAAATATTTAGTAGCTAATTTGTAACTAGCATTACGTTCCACTGCTTCCCCCTTTATGATCTTTGGTAGCTTAAAGCATTTGACCATACATCCTTTATCGTCAAATCATTTCTATTTTTGTCACATGGGGTACATCTTTCTCAATGTACAGATTATTATTAATGTCATTATGTGCGGTGCATGTGAATTACTTTTATAAGTACATAAAAATAGCTACATGTATGTTTTCTATATGGCTTGCTTGACTGGTTTCATGCAATTTGTGATACAGAGCTCATCAATGTCGGGCAGAAGCAGGATGCCTTGCAAGCACTTCATGATCTTATCACCTCGAAAAGGCACCGTGCTTGGCAGAAGCCACTTGAACGCATCATGTTCAAGTACGTGGAGCTATGTGTTGACCTGAGGAAGGGAAGGTTTGCAAAGGATGGATTGATTCAGTATAGAATCGTATGTCAGCAAGTAAATGTTAACTCTTTGGAGGAGGTGATCAAACATTTCATGCATTTGTCCACTGAGAAAGCTGAGCAGGCACGTAGTCAGGCGCAGGCCTTAGAAGATGCTCTTGATGTTGATGACTTGGAGGCAGATAGAAGACCCGAAGATCTTATGCTAAGTTATGTCAGTGGAGAAAAGGGGAAAGATAGGTCTGACCGTGAGATGGTTACCCCCTGGTTTAAGTTTTTGTGGGAGACCTACAGAACTGTTCTGGAGATATTGCGAAACAACTCAAAGTTGGAAGCTCTCTATGCAGTATGTACTATTTCCTCTTCTATCAAAGTTTTAATATTATTTTGCCACAGTAGTTGTTCTTTTCAAATTGATTATTTCTTAAGAAAGGTTGAACATGTACATATAGGATTGAGTAGGAGGGTAATTGAATATGTTTTGTTTGGATATAGTAGAACAACTTACTGTTATTTGAACTATAGTAGAATCATTTATACTGTTGATAAGCATTAGTATTTGTTAATATGGACCATAACGACCCTTTTCTTAGACAGTTAATATCTGGCGTTAGTATGGTGGTATCTGCTCAAATTAGCAATCTGATCATTTGATGTTAAAACGTCTGTTATACTGATTGAAATCTCGTGTGCAGATGACAGCTCACCGTGCTTTCCAGTTCTGCAAGCAGTACAAGAGAACCACTGAGTTCCGTAGGTTGTGTGAAATTATAAGGAACCATCTGTCAAACCTCAACAAATACAGAGATCAAAGAGATAGACCTGACTTGTCGGCTCCTGAGAGCTTGCAGTTGTATCTTGATACCAGATTTGAGCAACTGAGGATAGCTACTGAACTTGGACTGTGGCAGGTATCAATATCTTAATATACTTATTCTTATCATCATTATTTTAGGTACTTAAACGTTTATCCACAAACTGTTTTCTGTGCTGCGGGAAGCATATGGTGTCTACTCTTATTCTTCGTGGTGTTTATTGCAGGAAGCTTTTCGCTCTGTTGAGGATATCCATGGCTTGATGTGCCTGGTTAAGAAAACTCCCAAATCATCTTTGCTGGTGGTATATTATGCCAAGCTTACTGAAATATTCTGGGTTTCATCAAGCCATTTGTATCATGCCTATGCGTGGTTCAAACTTTTTACACTTCAGAAGAGCTTCAATAAGAACCTAAGTCAGAAGGATTTGCAGTTGATAGCATCATCTGTAGTATTAGCTGCACTTTCAGTGTCTCCTCACTCTAACACCCATGGCGCTTCTCATTTGGAAATTGAGAATGAGAAGGAACGCAATATGAGGATGGCTAATCTACTAGGGTTTGTCATTGACCCTAAGTTTGAGACCAGAGAAGTGGTAAGAGTATTACTTACTTACATTGGTACACTTGTTGTTGTCTTCTATGAATTTGTTCTGACATTTTTTTTTTGCGAATTTACAGCTCTCAAGATCAGCTCTTCTATCTGAACTTGTAAGTTTGAGTTGATATAGATTCCAGTATTGCTTATATTCTGAATATGCATTTCACATCTGTTAGTTTCAGTCTCCGATTTATATAGTTGGATTCTTGTTGACTAGTATTGGTGTTTATAATAGGTTTCCAAAGGGGTACTCAACTGTGTAAACCAGGAAGTTAAAGACCTTTACAATCTTTTGGAACATGAGTCTCTCCCTCTAGATCTTGCATCGAAGATACAGCCTTTACTGACTAAGGTTTCAAAACTTGGGGGTAAGCTTTCTGCCTCTTCAGTAGCAGAGGTGCAGCTGTCTCAGTATGTTCCTTCCTTGGAAAAGCTTGCTACCTTGAGACTACTTCAGCAGGTATTCTGTTTGGATCTTTTTTCCCTGTTTCTTTTGATCAAAATTTAATTTGTTTTTTATTGCTTCTGGCTTATAGGTGTCCCAAGTTTATGAAACAATGAGGATCGAGAGTCTATCTGCATTGATCCCGTTTTTCGGTTTTGCCGATATTGAGAAAATTTCTGTGGACGCTGTCAAACACGGTTTTATAGCGATGAAAGTTGATCATATGAAGGGCGTTGTCGTGTTTGGTGGCTTGGTAAGAACTTTTTCCCTGGAATTTCCTTTTACGACCCTTGGGAATATAAAAGGTCATTACACATCTCTGAAAGTGTCATAACATTAGGTTTTAAAACGTAATTGGCTCACTTGTTGCAATGCAAATATTTTTACATGTGATTTCTGTTTCGGCCTATGTTCACGTTTGTTTCTCCTATGTGTTTTACTTGAACTTGTATTCTAATTCATTTGGATTTGATTTACCAGGTCCTGGAATCTGATTCACTGCGGAATCACCTGACTGCGCTTGCAGAGTCCTTAAACAATGCAAGGGCCATGATATATCCTCCCGTGAAGAAAGAATCGAAACTGAATGATATGTCGTCAACCTTGGGAGAAACTGTGGACAAGGAACATAAGAGACTTCTAGCTCGGAAAACAATTATCGAGAAACGCAAGGAAGAGCAGGAGCGTCAACTTCTGGAGATGGTAATCCTCTTCTCCATTTATTATACCGCTTCGATTTTATTTTTATGTAATGAAGACTAAAGTCTTAAACATGTTATATGTTTGAAAATTTAAAGGAACGCGAGGAAGAGTCGAAGAGGTTGAAACTGCAGAAGATCAGCGAAGAAGCTGAACAAAAGAGACTCGCAACTGAAATTGAGCAAAGGAAGAACCAAAGGATTCTTCGAGAAATAGAGGAACGGGAACTTGAAGAGGCGCAAGCCATGCTGCAAGAAGCTGAAAAACGCAGCAAGAAGAAGGGAAAGAAGCCAATTCTTGAGGGAGTAAGTGAATTTTTTTAATATGATCTGACTTTCACGGTTGTTGACATTACGTTTGACATTAATACGTTATAATAGGAAAAGGTGACGAAGCAATCTCTGATGGAGCTGGCCCTCAGTGAGCAACTTCGGGAGAGGCAGGAAATGGAGAAGAAACTACAAAAACTGGCCAAGACTATGGATTATTTGGAAAGAGCAAAGAGGGAGGAGGCAGCTCCCTTGATTGAAGCTGCATATCAGAGGCGTGTGGTGGAAGAGAGGGTGTTCCATGAGAAGGAGCAAGAGGTAAACCATTTGATTCGTGAAATATCATTCTGAAATTGATTTTAGAACAGCTCAGTTATATAGTAAATTAGTAGATGTTTAGAAATATAAACTATAATCCCTATGTTCTTTGCAGAGAGAAACTGAGCTGAGCAGGCAAC
The DNA here is from genome assembly GCA_036897385.1 of Geranium incanum. NCBI lineage: Eukaryota > Viridiplantae > Streptophyta > Magnoliopsida > Geraniales > Geraniaceae > Geranium > Geranium incanum. The sequence goes on along the minus strand of JAYMTQ010001401.1, from coordinate 2,455 downwards.
GCCATGATGGTGACCTCAAGGAGAAGAATAGGCTGTTCAGGATGTTGGACAATAAGGTATGTTTCTATCTCGTGGTGGTGATAGAGATATCTTGAAATTTACTACAGCTGCTATTAGTTTGATCATGAAATGGTAGAGATATTATATATCTCATTCAATATCCATGGCTAGCGTTGAGATTCGTCAAGTTTGTGGCTTGTTTGCCCATTTCTCTGAACTCGTGTAGTATAAAGGACTTAGCATCACTTATATATATTTCCATCTACAGAATATATTCCAGGAACGAGTTAAAAGCCGCCGTCAAGCTGAGTTTGAAAGGCGGAGAGCTGAGAGAGTGGAGCATATTGGGCAAATAATCCGAGCCCGTAAACAGGAGAGAGATGCTTTGAGAAGGAAGATATTCTATGTGAGGACAGAGGAGGAAAGGATAAGAAGGCAGCAGGAAGAGGAGGAAGCTCGCAAGCGCGAAGGTATTTCTATACTGATACAACTTCAAACCCGACATCCAAATGATTCTGTTGATCACATATCGTTCATGATTTGGATATTGATATTTCCGAGCATTTAGCTTCAGATTAAGTACTGCTACCATATAAGCTGTGGAATATTTATCACTGGCTAATAGGGCTGTTCACGGTTCAGTTCAGTTTTAAACCGAACCTATAAAATTTGGTTTGGTTTTTTACTAGTTAAATTTCATTCAATTCTCAGATTTTAGACCGTTTTGACTTATTATGTGACTTGATGGTTTTCGGTTGGATTTTCTTTGAACCAATTTTCTTGAAATTATCACATTTTAGGCTGGTCTTGACTTATTTATTGTGTAACCAATATTTTTAAGCCCAATTAATTAAGATCGATTGGTTTTTGGGTTGGTTTGATTTTTTGCTGGGTTTCATTTTATAAACAGATTGAGTTTGGTTTGGTTATTTTTTGGGCAGACCTAATGACTAATGTGATTTACTTGCAGAGGCCGAAAGGCGAAAGAAGGAAGAAGCCGAGCGCCTGGCCAAGCTGGATGAGATTGCTGAGATACAACGCCAGAGGGAACGAGACATAGAGGAGAAAGAAAGGCTGAGAAAGGAAGCCCTTCTCCGTAGACCACTCGACGTGCTCCCCAAGCCTTCTGAAGCTCCCATTGGGTCCCGCCCTGAACCCGATTCTGCCCCAGCTGCTGCTGCCGCCCCTGCTGCGGCCGCTGTTCCTGCTGCTGCAGCCACTGTTCCTGCTGCTGGCGCTGCACCAGCAAAATATGTTCCCAGGTTCCGTCGTTCAGAAGGTGCAGCACAGGCTGCGCCTCCAGAAACCGACCGCTGGGGCAGCAGCCGCAGGCCAGAGGAGCAGCGCCCACCCCCTGCCACTGGTGACAGGTGGCGCAGCGGAGGAGGTGGCGATGACCGTAGACCTCCTGCATTTGGTACTAGCGGGAGATCCACCTGGTCGTCCAGGAACCCTCCCCGTGGATGAGAACAGTTCGCTTGGTTCGGATTTGCTCGGAAACTCGTTGCTTTCTCAGAATTTCCAGTTTCTGTCATTTTACATGTTTTTTGGGCAAACCTGGGATGATATAATCCATGCCTTATTATGGATATGGTTTATTTGTTGAGGTTTTGTTTTTGGTGAATTTGAAGCACTATATACATTGCAGACATTGACTGAATGAATTGTGCCTGTTTTTCATGTTCCTCTTTAGATGGAAAGAACTGTTTTGTGATAATATTTGAGTTTCTTTTAAGACCATATGTTAGTTTAGCCATGATGAAATTTTTGTTTATAATTGTGAACAAGTTGAATTCAACCTATGTTTATAAAGAGTACGGCTAAGAAAATGACCTGACTCGATTCAGGCTTGAATGAGCTCACAGAAATGTTAATCAATTCGGGATGTATATAGGGTTGTATATTTTTTTAGAGAAAATAATAAAAAACATGTATTCCATTACACTTTTGCAAGAAAATTCAGTGCTAAGAAAGTGTCAAAATTTAGTCAATTTCGTATAAATCCACACATTTTACACAAAAAAAAAAATCAAAGTTTGTACAACATTCTCTTACAAAATTATGATAGTATAAGACACAGTTTTATCATTTTCCCTATTTTTTATTCCAAACATTCATTAAAGGTAATGCATATTTTCAATGAATAAAAACTCAGTCGCTGAACAACCGTTTAAAAACTCTCCTCTTTAACAGCTCTATCATAAACAGTTAAACACCATTGGCAATACATATTAAAAGCAAAATGCCTGAACCAAATTATAGTGTGAGAGATCTCAATATCCATATAAAGCTGTACAATTATCCAACAGAAACAAATGAAAAACAAAACCAGCACAAAATTGGAACCAATAATGAATATATAAATAGTTAAAATATAAAGCCAAATAAGGTATAAAAGAACAAGGCATCATCAGTAACAAGTGAGGCTTCTGAATCCAGAAAAAAAAACGTAACA
>JAYMTQ010001400.1:0-13617 GCA_036897385.1 Geranium incanum | reverse complement strand
ACTCATGTGCCCAGAAAAAGAAAATAATAATGTAAAGTTAAAGAAATGAAAATGAGAGGCCGTGGATCTTTCTAGAAGCTCTGTATGTCTAGACGAGTCTAGGACCACATGGACTATAAGTTTTTGCACACTTGAAATTAAATCGAAAATTCTACACAAGCCCTTCATTTCATTATTTAAGCCCCTTCCGAGCCCCCTCACAAAACCTGCTCCTCAAAAGGCAAATTCTAGAACTCTCGACTTCATAACATCATCGCCGTTTTCGTCACCGATCTCGCCGCCGAAGGTACGATCACAGAACCCTAGCTCGCGCTCTGCTAAAGGTTTCCAGATTTGCGACGCTTGTTTTTGTCTCTCGCGTCCTTTTGCATTTGTAGATTTGAGCGGCTTCATTTATGTTTTACTCAGATTTGATCAGGAACATTCATTGTTTATTATTGGCTTGTTGTAGATTTAAGGAAGATCAGAGGATATTTTACATCTGATCCAACTGGTATCACACTTCTTTTTTGTGCCATGTGTTTATATATTTGTTGATTATCTATTTTGTTCTGATAGATATTGATGAAAGACTGAGAAATATGCATGCAAGTATTGATACTTGATAGTTCTAGGGTGTAATGCATAGGTAGTACTTTGGTACATGCCAAAGTACTGATATTTTGGGGTTTTATTTGGTAATTTGGCTGATTGTGTACGTGCTGTTCATTTTCATATCTGTAGTATAGTTGTGGAAGACCCTCTAATGAATTTTGAATTTTGATGGCATTCAACAGGTTTTCGTTCACCTGTTGGGTGTGAACTTAATTCAGCATTCTAGCAAAAATGAGCGTGGTTGGCTTTGACTTCGGCAATGAAAGTTGCATTGTAGCTGTTGCAAGGCAGAGGGGTATTGATGTTGTTCTCAATGACGAGTCAAAACGTGAAACTCCAACTATTGTATGTTTTGGCGACAAGCAGAGGTTCATTGGGACTGCAGGGGCAGCATCAACTATGATGAATCCAAAAAATGCCATCTCCCAGATAAAGAGATTAATTGGTAAGCAATTCTCTGATCCTGAATTGCAAAGGGATCTCAAGTCCTTGCCTTTTCTCATCACTGAAGGGCCGGATGGGTATCCTTTGATCCATGCTCGGTATCTGGGAGAAATGAGGACATACACTCCAACTCAAGTGCTAGGGATGATGTTGTCTAACCTAAAAGAGATAGCTGAGAAAAATTTGAATGCAGCAGTTGTAGATTGCTGTATTGGAATTCCAGTTTATTTCACAGATCTTCAGAGGAGGGCTGTTATGGATGCAGCCACAATTGCGGGTCTGCATCCCCTTCGATTGATTCATGAAACCACGGCCACAGCATTAGCTTATGGGATTTACAAAACTGATTTGCCTGAGAATGATCAACTGAATGTTGCATTTGTTGATGTTGGACATTCAAGCATGCAAGTATGTATTGCTGGCTTCAAGAAAGGCCAGCTGAAAATATTAGCACACTCATTTGACCGCTCCTTGGGTGGAAGGGATTTTGATGAAGCTCTTTTCCAGCACTTTGCAGCAAAATTTAAGGAAGAGTATAAAATTGATGTCTTCCAGAACGCAAGGGCTTGCCTTAGGCTGCGTGCTGCTTGTGAAAAGCTGAAGAAGGTTCTTAGTGCAAACCCTGAGGCACCTTTGAACATTGAGTGCTTAATGGAAGATAAGGATGTCAGGGGTTATATTAAGAGGGATGAGTTTGAGCAAATTAGTGTTCCTATTTTGGAAAGAGTCAAGAGGCCTTTGGAGAAGGCTCTTGCAGATGCAGGACTTTCAGTTGAGAATGTCCACATGGTTGAGGTTGTGGGGTCTGGGTCTCGTGTTCCTGCCATAATGAAGATACTGACTGATTTCTTTAGCAAGGAGCCTAGGCGCACAATGAATGCAAGTGAGTGTGTGGCTAGGGGTGCTGCCCTTGAATGTGCAATTCTTAGTCCTACATTTAAAGTGCGGGATTTTCAGGTACTTCTTTTCCTCTTATTTTCTACAACTTCCAAATTTTTGTACGAACTACCTAAGCCTTCATTTTTAAAAGAGTGCAGTGTTTGATGAGGTGGGACTGGATATTAGTCAGTTTCTTAGTTCTTACATTCAGGTTTCCGCATAGCAGTTTTGTCTAACCAGCGTATAGGCTATAATTTGTTGTAGCATAGTGTTACTCTTATCATCTGAATGTGGACCTTCTCATACTGTGGAGAATCATATAATCTTGTGTCATTTTTCTAAATCTAGTTTTGTTTGGGTAGTAGAATCTTTAGTGTAGACACTTTAGTATTGTGTCTATTATCAGGCCATTATTTCTTTTCTTCCTAAATGCGTGTACTGGTGTTTATTAATCCATTTGCCTGCAATGATATTTAATTTGAAGGTCAATGAGAGCTTCCCGGTCTCAATTGCTTTGTCCTGGAAAGGTTCTGCACCCGATGCTCAGAATGGAGCAGCAGATAACCAACAAAGTACTATTGTTTTTCCCAAGGGAAATCCGATTCCCAGTGTCAAGGCTCTCACATTTTATAGATCTGGAACATTTACTGTTGATGTGCAGTATGCTGATCCGAGCGAGTTACAGGCACCTGCAAAGATCAGCACATATACGGTAAATAGGCTGAAACCTTTCACTTTAGTTTCTGCGTGTTGATTATCTGTAATTGTTGTGTCAATTGCTATACTGTTCATGGATGCAGATTGGTCCATTCCAATGCACAAGGAGTGAGAGAGCCAAGCTTAAAGTGAAAGTTCGTTTAAATCTGCACGGGATTGTATCCATTGAGTCTGCTACAGTTAGTCTTCTAACCCTCTACTTTTACATTTGCATCTTTGCATGCCCGTATGCTCTAATGATATCTTTAAATGTCTGTAGCTACTGGAGGAGGAAGAAATTGAGGTTCCTGTTTTGAAGGATTCTGCAAAGATGGAGATGGATGAAAATATAAATGGTGCTCCTCCGAGCTCAACTGAGGCTGATGTCAATATGCAAGATGCCAAGGGAACTGCCGATGTTCCTCCCGTCAGTGAAAATGGTGTCCCTGAGTCTGGAGATAAGCATGTGCAGATGGATACTGATGCTAAGGTTAGTTGTCACTGTCCATATTAATTGGTTATTTTGTTTCTCCAACTGCCTGCATGGATGATTTTGCTTTTAAAGGAGTTTCTACTCAAAATTTCTTTTCCCCTGTTTTTATTTAGTTTAAACCCATGCACAATTGATCTAAGGAATGCTTAGACTAGGTAGCTTCAACTTTGCAAACTAAAGTTGATTGTTTTACTTGCTTGTTTATCCTAGTTACAGTTAAATTGACAAGAATTCATGGGTTTTTGACTTGCAGGCTGAGGCGCCAAAAAAGAAGGTGAAGAAAACAAATGTACCTGTAGCTGAATTGGTGTATGGTGGAATGATGCCAACGGATGTGCAGAAAGCAGTTGAAAAGGAGTTTGAAATGGCTTTGCAAGATAGAGTTATGGAAGAGACCAAGGACAGGAAGAATGCTGTTGAGGCCTATGTATATGATATGAGGAACAAGGTGCGATGTTTACCTATGCATATTGATATGGCATGATCACATATTATTATGACTTAACTAATTTCCTTATTTTTAACTCTACAGCTAAGTGACAAATACCATGAATTTATCACTGACTCAGAGAGGGAGGAGTTCATTGCAAAACTTCAGCAGGTAGAAGATTGGCTTTATGAAGATGGCGAGGATGAAACAAAAGGTGTTTATGTTGCTAAACTTGAGGAGTTGAAGAAGGTATGCATTCTATTTATCTATGATGACCGCTATCTTTTCATCCTCTTACGCATACACAGAATTTACATAGTGCGCAAACTAAAGTGAGTTAAGAAAGGCTGAATATATAAACCATTTTGATGAGATAATGTGACTAATGCAGCAAGGTGATCCAATTGAGTTGCGTTTCAAGGAGTCTTTGGAGAGGGGGTCGGTAATTGATCAATTATCATATTGTATTAATAGCTACAGAGAGGCAGCAATGTCAACTGATGCCAAATTAGATCATATTGACATGGTCGAGAGGCAGAAGGTAACTGCCAATACACAGAAGTACTCTTGTTGACTCTATCTTCATGCAGGTGCTTTACTAATCTGTATACATTTGTTGCAGGTCTTAAATGAGTGTGTTGAAGCAGAGGCCTGGGTAAGAGAAAAGAAGCAGCAGCAAGACTCTCTCCCGAAGTATGCTAATCCTGTTCTCTTGACAGCAGATGTGAAGAGAAAAGCTGAAGCACTCGATAGGTATCACTTCACTTCAAAATTTTGTCGTAGTATTGTAGTGCTCATTCTTGTTAACAAAAAGATTCTCTATGTAATGTTTGTACTTGTATATTCTTGTTGCCGTGAAGGTTGATTATTTGTTAAATTTGGTTGCCACAGGTTTTGCAGGCCAATAATGACAAAACCAAAACCCGTCCCTGCCAAGTCATCTACTCCTGAAAACACACCACCACCACAGCCTCAGGAATCTGAACATCAATCCCAGAGTGAAGGTGCAGCTGCTAATGGTGGTGACAACTCAACTGCTGACAGTGGTGAGATGCCTCCGGCCTCTTCAGAACCTATGGAGACTGAGAAACCGGAGACGGCGTGATTAGGCAAATAGTGATGAAATCTTTTTGTCGGTACGGAAACAATCTTAGTCGTCTGGGATCAGAGATATGGGATGCAGCTATGGTTGTCGGATTTTATCAAGTGCCAGATTCGATTTTTATTTCAAGTATGGTGTGTTTAGAAGTCGGGAATTTTTTTATAGGCTTTTGTTAAGAAGAAAAAGGGTAATATGATCTTACCCCATCTGGTTAGAAAGTTATTTACATGGAAGCAATGCTACTTTTAGGACTATGCTGCTGGCTATTGCTTCCTTGTGTTGAGTTTATATGCAAAAAATTAGGTGTTTCATTATTTGTGTCTTAGCTTAGGTCTTCTACTTGGCTGTTCATTCTCTCTTAAATTTACTATGATCTCCAATTCCAAGTTCAACCGCCTTTAAATGGGAAATAATGGATTTATTTCTTCCTCTCTTTAGCATTTTGCCTTCCATTTATAAATTGTTCTATTCTGGTGGTAGCCAGTATTGAATCAAAGGTGGAAACCTTATTTTGTCATCTCTCTCCAAAGAACACGGTTAATAGGACAGTCCTCAATAATAGTCATGAACTGCCTCGACAGAGGTAGTGCTTCACTTATGGTAAAGACATAGCAAGTGACATGTGGAGTCAATGATTAAGCGCTTATGACAACTCGTTCGCGTCCCTCCAGTTTCCGCCGCCTCGATTTCCGCTGGCGCTTCAGTTAGTGCCGCCGCAGACCCTATTTGAGAGGTGACCCTTTTCTAGTCTCCCAAGGATCATGTGTCTGGGGATTCTCTCGAGGTTCTGCGTCGTTTGGCTGAAGAGGGTTCTGGTGGGCCATCTCCGAGACCCATCTTTTTTTCTCTTCTGGTGGGCTTCGCCGAGCTGGGCCTTCTCCAACCCAATTGAAGAGTTTTGCTCAGAGAAAAAGGATGCTCGTGATAAAACCCAATAAACTCATTGCATTGCCAAGTTCAAGTTCATAAAGGCCCCAAATAAAAACAATGATTCATCTCTGTCTTGGTCGGAATTTTGGACCAAGACGGAATAGGTGCACCCATTATCCTCATCATCAAGGTTCATAGGATTTGTCCTCGATCCGATCTTATCTTTTTAATTTCAATGTAATTTGGTAATTTTATTACCTGATGTAATTCTAGCTCTCGTTCCTCTCTTGGGACCATTTGCTAGTTATCCTCAATAAATCATCAATTCGCTGAGCAAAAATAAAAGTTTACTGTCAATCCTAAGAAAACTGGACATTATAAATTTATTTTGTAAATGAGCATGGTAAGAATCATGTACAAACTGGACTGACTGCTCTTCCTCTGAGATGGTGTTGCCAAAAATTTGTTGCAGAATTTATGTGCAGAAGAGGCTAGTGGTGCTGATTTCTTAATAAAAGTGAAAATGTCAATACCGTAACTTGAAAACTTTAATGATTGAAACAATGCTTTAATAAGCCTTTTATTCCTGAATGTGGTCATTCTATGGGCGTCCTTGTGTACTAATGATGCAAAACAGTTGCACAGATGCTGATGGGCTATCCAGGACATTCTCTTCAACACTTAATTATAAGAAAACCATGTGACATTTGTTATTTCCGTGCCAATTTTGGATTTCAATTTGAAAGTTGTCTTTTATTTTTTTTCATGCATCACATATCAAACTTCAAACTGCCCATTTATGTGTTGTATCAGGAACACAGTTGACGGTGATCCTCGTTGGTGCTGCACCTACCTTCTTGATCCTGCCGATCCTTTATTTATTGAAATAGGGGAGGCTTTTATAAGGCGGCAAATTGAAGGTGTGCTTTGTTTCTATAAGTCACTTGGGTCCCGAAACGACCCTAGTTATCATTGATGTAACAAGAAAAGTTTCACTTTCTGCGTAAACTTAAATGTTCAACAGTAAAATTTTACTTCAAATTTGTAAATAACAAAATGGAAATTGAACATAAACTCAGAGACTGTAAAAGTTGGAATCACATGTATCATTGTGCTATGTGTCGTGATGCAACAAATTTAGCAGAGGTAGGGGTTGAATCAATGAGAACTGTTCTGTAAAATCTAATGATATCTCGATTTTATTTGATTTTTTGCTTGTACATTCTTACAGAATATGGAGACGTGACAGATATCTACAACTGGTAATTTCTGCCATTTGTTTTTTCTTCTAGCATCTTCTGTGTACACTGAAATTACAGCACTGTTTTGCTAGCTCCATTTGCTTAACCTTTTGGTAGTGGTTCAAGTTTTTTCTATTTGACAATATACTGTGTTATATGTCTCTAACACATGACATATTTTGAACTTTCTCATTTTATATTCCGCTTTATATTAGTTTAACGGTTTTTTATCTTGTCAAAAGTTGTATGTTATTGCCATGAAACTAAAGTCTTATGCTCTTTAAAATTATTAGACCGTAATCTGTTGCTGATAAAAAAAGGCCGTAATATGTGATTGTGTTCATCATATCAAATAAAGCTTTGGCATGGTTCTGCACATGGCGTTTCTACATTGTGCATAGATGGTTTATGGTTGAATGAATTTGTTTCTTGCATTTAAGAGATTATTCTTTCATCTTTATTCGAGAAGTGTGACTATCTTGATTCATGTTGCCGTAACTGCAGTGACACTTTCAATGAAAACTCCCCACCTACAAATGATACAACATATATTTCATCACTTGGGGCTGCTGTATATAAAGCAATGTCAATAGCAGACAAGGATGCTGTCTGGTTGATGCAGGTATGCCACTCTCCAGAACCCTCCTCCTCATCACTTCCGAACATATGAATACTAAAAATGATCTCCGTTATACAAATTGTTGATAAAAAAATCTAGTTGCTACTGAATGCTAGCCAGTTCTTTATTATATGAGATTTAAACAAGTTTAATGATTTCAAAGATAAGGAAGTTTGCAGTGATTGGAAATCATGCTAGCAAGTATAATTGTATTCATCGTGTAATCTAAATTTAGATACTTATAGATGGATTTGGTTTGTAGGCATTTTACTTTGATCAGTAGTTTGTAGGCATTTTGTAAGATATGTACCAACAGATCTTCATTGGAGGCTATCATATTATGTAATAACATATGCATGCTGGATTAGCAGTTCCATTGGTTCATTGCCACATTAGCACATATTATAAAAATTATGTTTTAATGTTTGATCAAACATAGTCAAATGTTATTTTTGCTCATTCATTGATAGAATACTGGTTTTTTCTTGACGCGTTAAATGCTTTTATACTAATTTCATGTGTGCTGTTCTTAAGACCTAGACGGGATCATAGATTCCTGATAGCTGGCATTCAGAACGTTGTTTTAGTTTGATCTTCTTGCATTTGTACTGCTTACTTTTTGCCTTCTGTTAATAATGCTCTCATCTCTACTCTAGCATATTACTGAATTACCAAGTTTTTTCCTACGAATACACTTAACCAGAAGCACTGTGCTAATTGTCTACATTCATGAAAAGAAAAAAAATGGTTAAAGTTGGTTACCTATTGATTTGCAGGGTTGGCTTTTTTATTCGGATTCTGCATTTTGGAAGCCACCTCAAATGGAAGTAAGATGCAGATTAGATTAATTCATATTCTATGCACCACTTATTTGTATGTTCCACAGCTGGTATACTTAAGCAGAATCATTTGAAATGACTGTATACTTTTTCTTTATGTCTAAAAGTTCCAAAGTTATTATGATCAAAATTATTTTATTGGCTTCACCTCTTTAACCCTAAGCAACTCGTTGCTTAAACATACCAGGCTTTGTTGCCATGTTTTTTTCATTCTGATACTCTTGCTGGTGTTTCTAATTGTTTTTGAATATATTTTACTTCGATGAATCTGTAGGCTCTTTTACATTCTGTACCATTTGGGAAAATGATAGTTCTTGATCTGTTTGCTGATGTTAAACCAATATGGAAAACATCCTCTCAGTTTTATGGCACTCCTTATGTATGGTAATTACCTCCTTTTTCTTGATCATATGTTCTGTTACATTAAATTTTTACTTAAGTCATTCACTTCCTTCCATTTTCATTTTTCTTTTTGAAGTAACCTTTTTCATTTCAATAGCAACTAAAAATTAATTTGTAATATGCTTCAGGTGTATGCTGCATAACTTTGGTGGAAATCTCGAAATGTATGGCATACTTGATTCAATTTCATCAGGCCCAGTTGATGCTCGCATCAGTGAAAATTCAACCATGGTATGCTCATTGCCATTTCTCATATTCTGGCACTTAAATTCCTATTTCGACCTTAAAGCAGCAAATCAGTGACTTACTGTTAATGTTCCAAACAGGTTGGCGTTGGTACGTGCATGGAAGGAATAGAGCATAACCCAGTTGTTTATGAGTTGATGTCAGAAATGGCATTTCGGAGTGAAAAAGTTGAAGTATTTGTAAGTACTTCTAGCTGTTCAACATTCAACTTCTTTCCATATTTGTCACCCCTCACCCTCACTTTTTCTGATGTTCGGCATCAGTAAAAATTAGCGTGTGATGACTTTAGACACTCCTTTATCTTGGTGAAGGTACTTGTTAGTGTAGATGTACAAAAAACAGAAAAGTAGTGTGTACAGTGCGAGCATTTCATTGCATGTTATAGAGTTACCAATAAAAGAGGTGTCATAGCCTTCCTTAAAACCTGTTTTGGAATTTTTTATGACTTCATTTCATCATATGCATTGGGATGTCCTGAAGCAATTTTTTTTTTAAAATTTCCTCTTTCAGGATTGGCTGAAAACTTATGCCCGTAGACGATATGGCAAAGCAGTTCATCAAGCTGAGGCGGCTTGGAAAATTCTTTATCACACTGTTTACAATTGTACCGACGGAATTGCTGTATGTTCCTTAATAAATTGATTTTCTGTCACTATCTAATCATTTATTTGTTAATTGATGATCAACCATGAAAGATATATTATAAAAAGCAATGCAAGCAATGGATGAAAGAAACAAAAAAACCTTACTCCTCCATTAGTCAGTCTGTATATAGTAATTCAATGGTGTTTAGCCACCAGTTGTGATGCTTTCGATTTCCGTGTTAACAAATATGTTTACCTAAATGTTAACATAGTCTTTTAAATGTCTGCAGGATCATAATACAGATTTTATTGTGAAACTGCCAGACTGGGATCCATCGATTAACTCTGCCTCCGACACATCAAATCAAGATCATATGCAAAAGATTGCTACGTTACTCGTACACAGAAGATTCTTGTCCGAGGAAACTAACTCAGATTTGCCTCAGGCTCATTTATGGTATCCTAAGGATAAGGTCATCGATGCCTTGCACCTGTTTCTAGATGCTGGAAGTGATCTTGCTGGAAGCAAAACATATAGGTAAACTCTTATAATAGTTCACTCCCTTTTGTTACTTTTCAAGTCACTATATATACGATCAGCTATAGGTTTCTCTATGAATACTATATTTACTACGCTTGCTGGCTGGCTATGCTACTTACTGTTCTTGTCTCTCTTTTGATTATTGAAAGGGAAATTGTTGTTCTACTCTGGGGTTGACCATGATGCCTTTCACTTGCCTCTCTTTCTTTAATGGTATACACGCCATTTTACAGGTACGATCTGGTTGACTTAACACGGCAAGTTCTGTCAAAGCTAGCAAACCAAGTATATCTAGATGCTGTGACTGCTTTTCAACGCAAGGATGCGGGAGCACTGAACCTCCACAGTCAGAAGTTCATTCAGCTCATAAAGGACATTGATGTGCTCCTCGCTTCTGACGACTGTTTCCTTCTCGGGACATGGTTAGAAAGCGCCAAAAAGCTAGCCTTAAATCCCAGTGAGCTGAGTCAGGTGACTAAAATATTTCCCTTGCTCTTTCACTCGGTCATCAAAAGTCACAGAACAAAATCTAGTGCTCGACTCATTTCCTTTTTGTTTTGGTCTTTTAAGTACGAGTGGAACGCAAGGACTCAAGTGACGATGTGGTATGATACCACAAAAACCAAGCAGAGCCAGCTTCATGATTACGGTAAGGCTTACACCTGCAATGCACCCATTTTTTACACACCAAAATCTTCATCATTGATTTTCATTTCTCGTTGCTCGTCCTTGGTCAGCAAACAAGTTTTGGAGCGGACTGTTGGAAGACTACTATCTCGCCCGAGCTTTGTCCTATTTTGGTCATTTAGCGAAAAGCTTGAGAGAAAATGAGAAATTCAAGTTGGTGGCATGGAGACGGGAATGGATATCATATTCAAACAAATGGCAAAATGGGACAGAGCTTTATCCGGTGAAGAGCAAAGGAAACTCTCTTGCTATATCCAAAGCATTGTATGCAAAATATTTTGGTTGATGATTCAAAATGTGGTAAATGGATGGAGGGAATTGTACACTAGTTGAACTGCGAATGAATCGGTTCTTAAACGGTATGTCAAGTTCTATGTTTGCTATTTCCGTAACTTTTGACTAGTTCGTTTCATACTATAATTCATCAAGTTCAGATTGTCCAAATGTATGTTGTGTTAGGAATCACCTTTGCAAATTGGTGTAATATGCTCTTTATTGTTATAGTAGTAGTCATCCTTTTAAAAAGTTATGAACATAAACATGTTTGCATTTGTTTTTGTCTAAAATCTTCGTTTTAACTTGACTCAACACAATTAGATAATTCCTTCACTATAACCAAGCATGTCCGATTTTAAAATCAGTACTCAAGTTTGAAATTTTTTTTTACATTTATCACGAATATTTGTAAATTATACATAAGGTAATAATTTTAATAACTAATATCTTTGTCAAGATTATTTATCAAATAAAAGTAATTGAAATGGTGCATACTAGTGACTTGCAATTATTCCTTAAATAAATGTCTTACTTTCGTTTAACAAGTATTTTGTCTAGGGGAATATCCGCGAAATCCACTGCCTACCTGTAATAAAGGTGTTTTGTGGATGTGTAGGATTGATAGTGAGACTCTGATTGAAATTTATGGCTTGTGTTGTTTGTGGGGCTAGATTTTGTGTCGAGTGGTGGGTTTTCTGACATTTTTCAGTTTGCTATGAGACTGATTGTTATTAACTCAAAATTTTCACAAATTTATTCTTTTTCCCTTCACTTACAATAATGTTTTTATTGATTTTGTTAAGAAGATAAGATTTTTCTGGTCCAACTTCATAGGTTTGACATTTATAAGAACCGGCTGGTTCTCTCTGACAAGTGCTTATACATGTAAACAATTGATCATCCAAGGTAGGCAAAGAGGGATATTGATGGGGTGAGAGTGAGAGTGAGAGTGAGAGTGAGATTGAGAGGCGAGAGAATTTTACCGTAGAGAGAGGATAGGAGGAGTATGACACATTTTTGAAAATTAAAAAGAAAACGAAGGGAATTTTTGTCTTTTTACTTATACAAAAATAGAAATCAACATAAACTAACGGTGTGAATCTTAAAAATAGTTTGGATACAGACAGAAAGAATTTTATACTTTAGTGTAGCAATATGAAAATGAGGTATAGTAAGGTGGGGTAAAATGGAATTTACCCATTTATTTATGAAGTTCTAGAACAATATGAATATGATTTTGAGCGGATATTTCAAAAAGTGCCTGAGTGAGATGATTTTTTATAATCAATAATTTCAATAGTATTGTTAGTATAAGAATTATAATAAACTATCTCATAAGGTCTCTACTACTTCACTCGCAACTTTTGATGGGTGAGATGGACTTGAATCATCATTAGTCAAGCCTTCGGAACATTGGAATTTCCTCTCTTAGCGACCATATGTGATTCTCTTTTTTATATGTGCAACTGAATATCAGTCCAACTAGGTACAATAAGAAATACTTCTGTGGGGCGGAAAAAAATCAACATATGACTCTCATGGATCCAAAGTTGGTAGATTTGATGAATTTTTACACGTTCAGATCATATAATCTAACATGACCTCTGTATCACTGATGCGTGTAAAACCTCGCTCAAAGGGTTTTCACCTCTTTGCACTATGAAAGGTACCGGCCAAAGTAAACTAGGCTGTATTTGACACATTCCAATTTATCAAACTCACAAGGATTAGGGTATCTATATTTCGAACGCTAGGGTGTTGTAAAAATGGTTCGGGTTCGAATTCATCAAATCAAGTTTGGTTTCTAAAAATCTAAACAACACACAAGTCACAGTCAAACAATTTCCAAGCATACAATCAACAAACACTCAAATATCAATCAAAAATCAAGGTGATTGGGGAGAAATGGATGTCTCAAGATTATGTGGACAAAGTGTTTTTGTTTGTATTCTAATAATGAGATTTTCAAGAGGGGATTCGAGTATTGCTCGCCCAAATCCACCCTAACACCCCTCTAAAAAGCGAGTGGGAGGTGCGGGGTCATATGATCGACACTAGTGATCAATACTAAGTCAAATCACGAGATCACTTCTTAAGGATCACATACGGTTTGCCGACTTTTGAGTTGGTACTCTATGGGCGTAAATCATGTCCACCTTGTCTCCCAAAGGTGTAGACCCAGTCCCTTTTGTGGTGTCGAACCATTTAGGGCCTCTACTCGATCCCTACACCATTAGGTTACTCCCCAACTAAACCTAATGTGCAACCCCGTTCAATACATCCCCAATCTTAGAACTACTCACTTATGGTTAACATAACAAATATAGGCAATCATCATCTTCAACATCGTATCCATGTTAATTTCCTTATCAATTCTAGTAGTCACCTCAATCTCAACACAAGCAATAAAAATCCACAATCTCATTAACTATGAACATGCAATTTCAAATTAACAATCCAGACTTGCAATTGATGTTCAATCCACAATCAATTTTCAATCTAAAATCACAAAGGAAAAACACCAAATCATAAACTAAAGGGGTAATTACACATAAGTACACCAAACTATACGTCATTCTCACATACGTACACCTAAATATAAAACTCGATTTTGCAGTCACCCAAATTACATTTCGTCTCACTTAGCTCTAACGGGGTTAACTCTAACAGAATT
>JAYMTQ010001399.1:0-13619 GCA_036897385.1 Geranium incanum | reverse complement strand
CGGGTTGACCCGACCCGCTTTCAAGCATGTATTTGGCGGGTGTTCACCGTTCACGGTTTGGTTAAAAGAGCACATGAATCAACTTTGAACCGTTAAAATTCGGTTTGGTTTAATTTCATGAATATCTCCCAGTTGGTTTTGATTTTCTGGTTTTTGGTTCGTTCCGTAATTGAATTTCATGAGAATTTGATTTATTTTTGTTAATCCAACATTTTCAGACCCAATTAATAAAAATCGACGATTTAAGAAAATAAGACATATATGCAAACTGATTAGTTTTCAGTTTGGTTTTAATTCAAAACGACATGATTCATTTTAATTTAATATTCATCTTAATTTAATCCAAAGGACTAAAATGCATTGTAAGAATTGTATACGACAAAAAAGTTATAGATGTGGTTTGGTTTCAAAGGGGAAGACAGTTTAATACACCGAAAACTTCACGTTTTTTACTTTGACATACTCGAGTATTACTTAAAATGCATCATTTTTCTCATATTTAGTCACGATTCGAAACCCTTAAATAGGTAAAAAGAAGCAACTTGGGTGCGCAAAATTACTGAATAATATGTGCATTACATTGCACAACACTGGGTGACATGGATATAAGATGCTAACTGAATTCTAGTTGGGCTCGTCTCAGGACGGCTGTCACTCTTCGGAAATATTCAGGTTCTCGTTCCTTAATTTCGTCGAGTGTCATTGATTCGTGTTCATCCGCCTACAACGTTTAAAGAAACCAAACATGTAACAGACTATAAGTCGTGAGTGAAATGATAAATCTCTATATTGTAAGCATGAAGTCATTGATTCCAATTTACATATTGACGGTATGGTATTTAATTTATTCCAATAAAAACACTCCATCACAATTCCTCATTCATGGTTTTTCATCAGCAGTAAATAAAACCACGATTCATCATTCATGTACTCAACGATCAAAAACCGAGCTAATATTTTTAGCACTGAACAACTACATTTTAATCAATGGCATCGCTGACAGAAGATTATTGGTCAAGTCTTTGGACTGCTGAGAAATGGCATCCAAATTATCCTTTTTATTTGAATTTATACCCACACATTTCTTTTATTCAACGTCTTGTACCTAAAGTATCTACTTTGTTCGGTTTTGATCTATCCTATCACGAGTAGATGTGTCAACATCACAGCGGCAAGTGTCCAAAATCGAACATAATTATATACTTTGGATACCAAAACTTAACATGAATGCTTTAGATACTAATTTGAACGACAAAAGGCAGACCGCTTGCTTGTTTAGGATACATACCTCTTCGAATTTCAAAAGAACTAAGTTCGAAACTGATGCTGGTTTCGTACAATCCCACCTGAAAACAAAGACGTGAAAAATGAGCTTGTGCTTCGAATTAGGCAACATCAATTTGCTAGACGGGCGGATAGGGCCTCCGAAAATTAATGGGATTTGTAATTTTCTATTTTTTTCATTTTCCTAAATATGTTAGTATGCATTTACAATCAAAATATGAATTATATTATATAAAAGTAAATATTTAAGATAAAAATGTAAACATTTGCTACATACTTATACTTCAAAGACATACCAATAACAGTACCATATAGTATAATTTATTTTAGCTCTAGGTATTATTTTATTTTTATTTTCTAAATTGATTTTCTTAAGAAAAACAATGACCTAAACCTGCCTAGACAACTTAAACCATCTGATTACATAAAATCGTGTCGGTGTTTTAAAAACCCCCACCTACGCCGACTTTTACAACACTGGCTGGTAGATATGTCAGTTTAGTATTAATTCTTAGGCTATCAACATAAAACTGAATATACAAGGGAGAGCCGCAACAAGAACATAGATCAAGGTGGTGAAAACGACTCCTTTAACAATGGTTAAAGCAGAAAATGGTCATACACATACAGGGATGAACGACAAGAAAAGAACTCATGAAGACAAACCAAACAGTAACTTACACGTTTGGGTGTTGTAATAGTTTGTACTAATAATTAATTATTCATGGAAATGTGGAATTTCCTAGAACCCGAAGAGGGCAGGGACATCATGCACACACAGAGACATGATTAAGGCATAACCATTATACTAAACTCTTCCCTATATGCTCACTCTAAACTATTTCATCAATTTATTAAGCGTCAAGTGGTCAAAGGCAGTTCAAGAATAAGTGGCACCTTAAAAGCATTAACTCATTAACTGAACGCCACATTCCACGTCCCACTTCTTTCACAGACTCCTCTCTAGCGCTTCGCCCATGCCATAACTCCTTTGCAATGTACCTCACTTCTTCAACATCCACCTACAGAAACAATGACAGATTGTAGCAAATAAGGTTAAAAGACTCGGTATCGGCCAAAACTCGGCGACACAACAAATAAGGATTTTTGAGAACTCGGGTAGAAATCAGCAAAACTCGTTTCATATTAAATATGCATATATTAATGACAAAAGTATCACTGTTTTGATGGTATAAGATAGTTTCAAACAACTTGATAACGTAAGAGAAATGCATAAACCATAGTTCAAAGAAAAATAACATTGGAAACAAGTTCAAATAACGATAAACATAGATAATAAGTTAAAAAAAGTCCACATTTGACTACTCCCCATGGAGGAGACGAGGACTACTTGCCAACAATAGAACAAAAGTATAATTGAATAAATAAGCTGATGGAGTTTGACTGAATTGACCAGCTCCGGGACCGGTTTTCACTTATCGTTCCTGGTGGTTCAGTTTTACCTAGTTCTAGAACACTAGCAATATATCACTATCAGATGGAAGAAAGGAGCTTCAATTTTTTTAATGAAAGTCTGATGTAACAACTATCAAAAGGTAAAATAACCAATCACGTGGTAATGAGACTATTATTGGTTTGGCTTAATATTAATTATTCTTCAGGCACATGGTAGACGGTACTAGATAATTGGGTGCAGATTCACAATTCTTTTAAATGACGGTATTATTAAAGAAAAACTCTTACCTGGACATCTATAGCTGTTCCATACAGCGATTCTTCATGCTCAATAAGGCGTTGGTGAAGCACTCGGTAATGGTCGACATCAAAGTTTACTACAGGCTCAGTTTGAACCTCAAATCCTGCAAGTTGTGTCACGACATAGGAAGCCATGATCTGCCCAAAGATCGCAGGTATTGTGCCCATCACAGGTATTATGCGGACTCTAAACCCCGGTACTATCTGATATCATTTTAAAAGTTAGGATCTTGAGCTCAAGGATTTATACTATAGCACAGTGCCCAATACCTAACATCGAGCTTTTCAGCTCGTGAAGCAACATAAGATAGACTATGGATAGCTTTTCTCTGATTTTACGTTATAGATACGAACTTCACTATCACAAATACTGATCTGAACAGTAAACTAAGAAGTGTGCATCCTCACTTGATAATCTGAAGGATTTTCTTCTTCGCCACTCGGTCCCTTGAAAGGAAGTAGCTTAACCTTAGGTTTCTCCAAAGAAAACACGACAATGCCGCCCTCAATGCCATGATCTTTCCGCAAACGATGTCTCACCTGAAGGTCATAGGGAGCAATATTTCTATGTCAGCATTTAGGAGTAAACAAACAAAAGATAGTTGTGTATAATGATACATTTAAATAAAGATAGCCACCATCCTAAAAACAGTGATTCTCAAGATACAATGTAATTATGAAGCACATATAAACTGCAAAAGTCATCTTTCAGAGGCAAGTGATTCTTGGGATATTATGCATTGTACTTATGAAGTGTGCAATATCAGAGACTTAACATATTTGTAATACTAAAATAGTCAATAGAAACAAGCCAAAATCATTACTGATCGGGATAATGGGTCATTTGTTGACTCTCTTATATCAGCAATGCGAATTCTTGTTGGATCAGCTCTAGCGCCAGCTCCAGTAGCAGAAAGAACCTTCAAACCCCTACGCACACATGCAGCAAGAAGTGCCACCTATTAAATATGAAAAAATCAAGCATTTAAAATGAAATACTCATATAGGCAACCACTATGGTTGGAGGTGAATGGAGCATGATATGTTTGGTTTCTTGCGAAATCAATTTCAGTGAAAATTCAACGTCCAAAACATCTACTCTATTTTTTCTCTCTTTTCCCCGGCTTTGGGTAAGAAAGTGTTCAGTAAAAACTGAAGGCTAAAAAGTGTGAGACCTAGCACAGTGGCTATTTAAATATGAAAAGCAAAATTCATAATGCTGATACAACCAAGAATGTCAATTATGGGGCATGTGTTCTAAGCAAATGTTTTGGCGCGTGTTCTATCACAAAAAAACATTGGCAGTCGCGCAACCCATATGAATGTGCAGAGATATCTTACTTTACTTTTTCTCGTGTAGCGTCATTTAAAGTTGCCGCCAGTTACTTTTGAAAAGATCAAAATTAATTAAACAAGTTCATTACGATACATGGATAAAGAAGTAGCAAACACAGTTCTTAAATACTCTACTTAGTCAAGTATATACCATCAAATCAGTAAGTAAAAGAGCTTTTATCTCAGTTGCCACAAATCGGATATATGGATAATAGATTAGATTCAAACTAAGAGCTCAAATCAGATCATCAATGCATAAAAAATTGTGATACTATTGCTGTTAGGAATAAAATAGTTAGGAACTGGACTAAATTTATAAGCACGGAGGGAATACCTTTGTATCGATGTTATCAATGCAGTCCAAAACAAAATCAGGTTCACCGCTAAGAATTTCTTCCTCGGATGACGCGTCATATAGTATCACTTTTGCATCTATCTGGCACTCTGGGAAGATGGATGAGAAATGCTTCTTTAGGCACTGGGCTTTTGAAATGCCAACATCTGCTCTTGTTGCCACAGCATGTCGATTCAGTGATGAAAGTGATACCTTTTCATGCAAGCAACGAGTGAGTACATGCATCTAAGCAGAGAGTTGTATGTGTTCTAATGCAGTAATATTTGAAGTAGACGGAAACATTAGGCAGAGACTCTATAAGCAGTATTGTTTTCAGTTCTGAGTATAAAGTGACACGATCGCACAATTGCTAGAGCCAAGTGTAGAATGTCAAGAGAAGCTAAACAATGGGAAAGCAGCAATCTTGTCCAACTCAACAATATTGTCTACCAGAAACAAAGAGGCTAGTATCCCAACAGTACATAATGGCATATGTAAACTTACATATTGTGACGATAAAAAAATTGAAAAGATGAGACCAAATACAGCAGCAAGCTAAAAAGTAGAAACAACATCAGAACACCTAAAGAAGTACCTGGTCAAAGTCCACAAGGAGAAGCCTGCCCACTCCTGATCTCAAGAGCATAGATGCAGCGTGGCTTCCAACCCCACCAAGACCGATGACAACAACATAGGATGCAGTAACTTTTTCTTGAGACTCGAGACCAAAGAACTGAATGTTCCTAAAGATGCCAAAAAATAGAATATTAACATACACTAAAATGGCAAAGTTGTACCAACATTCTTTAAATATTGAATTGTGTAGTATTTACATGTACATACATTTGGTGCAAGGCTTGGCAACTTTTTCAATGTTATCAAAGTTAGGAATGAAAAACCACAACTTTTATCCAATCACCATATCAATGATATTTTGGGTTCAGTATATTACGATTTATGACTGATAAAAAAGAAAGGTGCAAGACTTAACCAACAAAACAGCCAATGGGGTGAGAAACAAAATGCGATAAATTCAAAGAATATTCTCATATATTTTTTGAGAAAAGATTGTAACCAGACTTAATAAGAGATATCAGTTCACAGTACCTCGTCAGTTGTTCAGAAACTATTTCATCCCTTAGAAGGTGTGGACAACCCCCATCAGCAGTAACCATGAAACCTTTTGTGGCCGTCTCCGGCAAAACTCCTTCACCTGTCAAAGACAATTACAAGCAACATGACAAACAATTCTTGTCAACAATTTTCTGCTGATGAAACAAGTTCAACGAGTGTGTCAGGAAGGCACTCACTGTTGTCCACTTCGATAGGTTTTATACCGTGCTGGTGCCCACCCCTTCTGCAGATCAAAATTCAATGCCGTTAAAATACAACCTCCTTGGACTCTCACGTATTTTACCAAATAACAAAAAGGTGGTCCAAAAAACTGAAACCCAATGTCTGTAACTTCATTTTTACTTAAATTTGATCGCCTTAGAAATTCAGTGTTACAAAAGAGAATTGGTTTTAATTACAGAGGCTTGTAAATAGACAAACCCATTTTGCTTCACTTAGGTTCCCAAATACTAAACCAAACATACAAAAACTACATTTGCCTTTTTCTATACCCAAAACTTGATTTGGGCATTTAAATTCAATCAGTAAACAGAGAATAAAACACAAATTATAGATTCAATGCGGTGAAATTTGAAAAATAAAACAAAGCAAGAGAAATCAATCCAACTGAAACTCTACTTCAATTCACATCTCCAGTGTTTCTCAGCAACTACACGGAAATAACAAGCAAATGAAATTTCGTTGCAACAGGATTTTCTCTGCATATTCTTAGAAACCAAGCAGAATGTAAGAGGTATTGCGATTGAAACAATCAATAACAAACCCAAGAGATTGAAATATTAGTAGCGTGGTGTGGTTACTCACCGTGGAAGTAGCTTCAGGACACATGCCGTAGAAATAGAGCCGATCAGAGCCCCAGCTCCCACCAACGCCAAGCACTTGGCTCTATCCTCCATTTTCCTTTCTATTTTCTCGGGTGCCAAACACAAACAGGGACTTCGAACTGGGTTTTAGAATGCGGTGATCCGAGAAGAGGGGTTTTGAATACAGTGTAAGCTGTGTTGACGACTTGTCGTTTTACTAATTTTAACTGATTTTTCAGTTAACGACCTGTCGTTTTATTAATTCTACCTATGTAATGACTTCGATTTATGCCCAAAAAGGACAATGCAAAGTCTCTAAAACCTCGAACTTATCATCAATAATTGGTAAAGATGAATACTTTGTCTTTGGTCCCGACTTAAATCTCTAAAAATCTCATTAATACAATTTTTTAATATTTTAACATTAAAATAAATGAAAAATGAGCTGAATAAAAACCGAGGACTTGCTAAAGTGAGTTCCCAAATATGGGAGCTCATTTTAGAAGAGTCTCAGAAAGTGGGAATGGTGATTGAGTTTTTGGAGTTGCTCTAAGTAAGTGATCAGATTTTTTTCCATTGTTTTATCGAAAATAAGATATAATTATTCTGTTTTTTAGTTTTAGTACATTTTGTCGTCATGTTCAGTATATTAGTGGGTGGCACTGTGCTACGTGGATACAATTTTTTTTAATTCACGTTATAAGCATAAATTATTCACGTAAACTACTTGAAGTTGAAGCTATCTTGTTAGTCTATTTTCTTACACCAAAACTTGGTGAGTATGAGTATTGCGCAATGTCACTACCAGTCAAAATATTGTCTGACTCTACCACCTCTCACATGATCTCCATACACCATAAATGGATTCAGTATTACCACTCTTACGTGACATCTTCATCAAAAGACTCGGATGGGATCGTTTTCACGATCTTCTTCACAAATTGAATATTGTTATTGTTCGTACTTCAACTTGAGGAAAAGTGTTGATATCCTTGTAAACAATGCAAGAAATCAAATCTTACCTTACAACATAAGCGCTGAATCAGTTAGTAGTGTAGAATCAATTAGCATTAGTCTAGAATATTTAGAAGGGGCAGCCCCTATATATGTTAGGCTGATCAATAAAAAAATGAAATTATGTTAGGTCTCCTTTACTGTTGCGTATTAGATTGTAATTAATGATTGTTTGTTGCTATTTTTGCATTACAATTACAATTTTAATTGTATAGTAATCATGTTTATGGTGTATATGGATTAAATGTTCATGATAGAGTTATCATGATTCACTTTGAATCGGCATATTTAGATTTAACTCATAAAGGTGGAGTATTGTAAATCACTAAAACATTAAAACAATAGTTGGTTTATGATACATTGAAGAAGACCCTATAATTGTGAAAACTTGAATCACATTTCTAGCATTATAAACACCCTTATAAATTCAATTTTATTTAGACAATATATAAATTTAAACACGTACACAATATATATATCTAACGTCGATTATTGAATTTGATTAAATCGATTTCAGTTTCTATTTAAAACCAATAAATTCTACCAAATCATGACTGAAATCTATAATTACTCGTGCAACCTCAAAATACGGACTCATAGATTATCACTCGCGTAAATTTAGACAAATCTTCTTCCCTTCCCCTTTTGTCTATCATTTTCTTGCCATTTCCATAAACCACTTTCCCGGTAAAGAAAGCATGCATTTGTTCATACGGCTATTCCTTCCAATTTCATCCTTTCCTCTTCTCATCGCTAAGTGTAAATCCGAAACCTCTCGTAGCCAAAAATTTCGAGCATGGAGACCAAAATCATGTGTCATTACACGAAGAATGTGTCATCATCAATAATTTCACGAGCGTAAAGAGATTGATGATGGGAAAATAAAATAAAAATGTTATCGATGCATTGTATCGTGACATTTATCATAATAAGTTATTGATAATAGTACGTAACGAGATGTCGGGGAGATCTGAAAAGGTGGTCGAGGAAGAGTACGAGGTACCGGAAATAACAGACGAAAATGATTCGTCGACAACGAGTCGATACACGCGGATAGAGCACGAGTTCATACTATTTGACGCTGCGAGTCAAAGAATTATTACAGCAGGCTTCATTAATCGCATTACAAGCTTGTTCGTCGATCCAAAATGCGGGTACTATTTTAATCTAATTTACTTATTATTTTCCATTCCATAATTGCTAATTTTATCTTTTGATTGTGTAAATAATTAAATACCTAAATTGAAGGGAGAAATTAATTCTAGTTATATATTAGTCTTCGAGCCACCCATTTTGATCCGACCACAATTTGAATTAAGAACTAGTTAGTTGTACTAATTTTTGGGTGGTCTATAACCTTTTGGTTTCTCTACTAAAATTGTAATCTTATACAATCTCTAATAAAAATAAATAATTGTTGAACTAGAAGTTATATAAGTCATTTAAGCTTCAATTTGTTAAAACTTGATTCAAAATCATATCAGCTTATATTGGTAAACTTGAGTTCAACTCAAAAGTAAACTACTAAATTTGAATTCGACTTCAAGTGAACAATTATTTTTCACAATAAATATTTGTTCAAAGTTTGAAGTTATGCTAACTATATTGAATAAAAGGTATAATTACTTAAAATACTAAATTAGTCATTCACTAGTTTTCAAATGCTGGACTCAATTCAGTTTGCTTATTAAATGAGTCAAGTCTTGAGTTTTCAAATGTTGACTCGAATTTAATTTGCTTATTAAATTAGTCAAATCTTTAGTTTCAATTAAATTGCAAGTTTAATTACAATAAGCTCGGAACATAATTCTTAACAAATCATTAAAATCCCAATCATACTTTATACTTTTTAAACATTATGGATCCGGTCCCAAACAATTTTCTTGAGTATAAGTTATTTGCATGACAAGTGGGACACTTATTTCCAACTATAGGTATTTATATGGCACCATTGTTAACTAGGCACATGTATTGTGTCATCACAATCAACTTCAAGATGTATCACAGTTCATAATGATATTAAAAATATGTGAAGATTCAAATTAATAATGTATTATAAAATCAATGAATAAAAATTTAGATGGCGATGACATTACGTCGTCGCCATCTTCTAAATTTTTTATTAATGGAGTTTCGTAATTATATCAGTCATCAACATACCTCCAATTCAGAAAATTTTTCGTGAAGGTGTACAACTTTTTCTTTGTTGAGTTAAAGCTCAATCTTGGTGCATCCATGTCAGATTTGTATAGTTCTGACATGTAAATTTTGCCGGAAGCTAAACCTCATCGTTGTCAAAGGAAAAGTGACAATAATATAATTGCACTATAACTCATCGATAGTGTACTAATTGCAAGTAACACAGAGGTCAGTAAATATCTAACTAGCGGGTCAAGTTAAGTCAAATAGGAAATTGAAGATAAAAGTGCAAATATGCCAAACCTAATATCCGCAGCCCAAGTTTAGCAAATTGGAAAACATTAAGATCTTAGATATTCTCAAACTTTTGGTTTATGTAACTCATCACTGTTACTCTCGTGTCCATTCCACTATTCCTAACTAGAAAAGAGATTCAAAGATATAATTACCCTATTTCTAACCAAATGTCTTGTTTCTCAACCTCAATAAAAGGACTAAATCAATTACATGAGACATTAAAGGGGTTAAACATTAAATTCAAGTAAGTACAATCACCTATTTTGGAGTCCTATGTCGACTATCAATTAATAATCTTGCTCGAATCACTACAATAATTACTCATACCTTAAATCACAAATCTAGCTACTCATGACAACCAAATAAGATGGATATTGAAATAACAAAGACAAATCAACCATAGAAAAGAAAATTGGGAAGAAAATATATCACCAAACGAATAAAACTTTACTAATCTTCATGTTCACATATTTGTTCTCCCTATAAGATTGAGAGCTTTTCTATCTACCTCTCTAGAAGATCAAACTCTTTCTTACACACCAAAAAGGGTAAGAAAAATTACAATACATAAAAATATAGATATTGGCGGGGGACACAGGTTGTGTCATGGAGAACACGAGCATGTGTCCCCTCCCCTAATAAATTACCAATGTGAGAACACACCCCCATGTCTTATAGGACATAGTAAGTGTCTTCAAGCAGTTTTTCAAATTTATAGTTCTCTCAAATTTCTTTGTTTTGATATATTATGGGCCGAAATAAGTTCTCGTATGAAAATATCATCCCCGCATGAAAATCAGCTACACATTTATAAAAAATTTGTATAAATTTCTCCCTCTTTTGCCCCTAAAACCCTCAAACACAACCAAAGAAACATCAAATGATAAAAGAAGAAAAACCAATCTAAAGAAATGTAATAAAAAAAATTAAATTGGTAAGAAAAATGTAGGAAATTAAGCACCTCAATCCTCCTTTTTAATTGACCATTATGATGGGAGCTTCCCTGAAATGGAACAACAATACACTTCTCCGATTGACTCAAAACCCATATTTGAAAATAAACTTACATTCGCAGCACAAAATCGTATCTAGAAAGTCGTTCACTTTTAACAAGCGAATCATATAGGAACATATGCCGAAGAAAAGCAAAGTCGACAGTTCCAATCGAACATTTCCATACATGCTGTTAAATTATATTTATATTAAGTTTAAGACCTATTATAGTTAGTTCATCTATATTATGATTCTTTTTTCTCACATGTATTAGAGTTTCTCTATCCCTTCTATAAATAGAGGTCTCTTTTGTACATTATACAACACAATCAATAATATTTCTCTCATTATTTCTATCATAGTATCAAAGTTTGGTTCTATATTGGACGTGCTCTCCATATGTCATCGGGCCTAAAAGCTCATGGATCATGCGCCCACTCTATATCTGCCCCCTACTCGTCTGCTTCCACGTGCGCATTTCGAACCGGCTTGCACGTGAGTGGAGGTATTAGAGTCCCACATTTGAAAAATGTGAATCTATTCACCAGCTTATATAACAATCTGGGCCGAAATATATAAAGTATAGTTTTTGTTTTTGAATGTATAACCATTGTATATAGATTAGTATTGCATCGTGTGTAAATTCGAATGTTTATTTGAATTGATTGTTTCTTTTATTTCATTGTAATCAATTTGGACTGAAAAATCAAACCGGAACAAAGTGAACTTCATTTAGGATTGCTCACGATTCGATTTTGAACCGAATCAATCAATTCAGCTTTAGAAACAAAAACCAAAACAAACTGATAGAATTCGATTCAGTTTTGAACATATCGATATTTAGTTCAGTTTGGTTTAATATGAATCAAATTTCATGAAATTCTCACATTTTGAACTCTTTTGACTTATCGATTTTCGATAAAATTTATTCTGAATTGATTTTTATGAAATTCTCACAATTCAGGTTGATTTTGACTTATTATTTGTTGGCCCAATATTTTTATGTCCAATTAATAATGATCAATGACGCGACTACATCAATACTACGGTTCTGATACTTCCTTATCACACTTTAGGCTTCTTTTGCATTTTAGAATAATGTTTTATTGATCTTAATGCCACATATGTCTCCACACATATTTTTGGTGCAAGTGTGCATGTTCAAGCGAAAACAGGTGAAAAGGGCTAAAGGAGCAAAAGTACAGATCCGAGGAGTATGTCACAACCTGGCATGTCACGACCGTGACATCCTCAGTCAGACAGCCCATGACACTGAACACTACGTCAACAAAGAGCAAATTTGCATACCATGTCAGGGCTTGGTATGTCACTACTGTGACATCCATGGTTGTGATGGTCGCAAATGTATAGTTTTTAATCAGCGATTTGGTCACTTTTAGGACATCAAACTTTTGGATAAAATATACATAGAGGTGCAAAAATGTGAGTAAGAGACGACCATCGAGTTTCGAGAGGAGATTTGGCATCCGTTTGAGATGATTCTTGAGCATTAGGATCGAGAGTTCTTCGAAGACCAAGTTCCAAGCAAAGGAGAATCAATTGATTGACGAGGTTTAATCCGCTCGGTTTTATGATTTCATCTTTCTACCTTCTCTCTTATATTCGTGATTTGTATTTTATTACTCAAGGATTGTAGCTCCATGACAATGGGCATACGTGTAATCATGGGTGCTAGGGTTTAAGCTTGTGAAATTGAGTCACATGTCCAAATCGATCGATTTTTAGTTTAGTTCGATTTTTTATCGGTTCTCATTTTATATACCAAAACTGAATTGATGAAGTTTCAGTTCGATTAGGTTTGGTTCAATTTTAAACCGAACCAATACGACTCTTTTCAATTCGGTTATTTTGGGCACCCCTAACTTAATTTGTCCGAAATTGAAAATAAGTTTCACATGTCTAAAGTAGCCCACAAACCGGGTCCAAAATCACGGCCTATATTACACATCGGTTCGATTCAGTTTTTACCGAAGAACCAACCGAATATTTGGGCGGTTCTAATCGATCTGAATTTTATCTTTAGTCTCGGACCTGGTTCGTCAAAATTGAGAAATTCTACCTTGGTTCGATCCGACTCTTGCCCAATCCGTTCGAATAATTGGACCATGGACAATCTTACTAGAATTGTGGATTTAAAGAAGTATTAATCACTTAATAAACATGCTAATAATTTCTATGTTAACTAAATCAAGTTCAACGACGAAAATGACTTAAAAGGGAAGGAAATAATCACTTTAACACCCCAACATGATTGGCCGGCCAAAAACTATTCCTACACTACCAAGAAAATCATCATATATAGTTTACTATATTTGAAAAACATTAATTAATATTAGTACAATTAGATTCCAAAGAAAAGAAAAACTTTACTAGTTGCAACAAAGGAAGAGAATAATGTGTGTGGAAACAATTGAGGTCGTCAACTCTAGATTATTTTATTATTTTTTTTAATAAAGAGTAAAACATGTTATTTATGTCTCCGAGTTACCACAACGGTTTGAGCATCACATTATTAGTGAATAGGTCTAGATTTTGAATCCCGTTTTGAA
>JAYMTQ010001398.1:0-13621 GCA_036897385.1 Geranium incanum | reverse complement strand
CTATGGTCTACAACGGCTCTGCAACAAGCACAAGAACAGAAGGTAAATACATAAATTAATGTAAACACTGAATAGTGTGTAAGCATATTTGCTAATACATTAAGCAGAGATGAACATAAAAGAGGCAAAAACATATTGATTAGAAGATATCAACAAAAAAAGGTCTGGTATTGCATCTATCCATTGCAACAAGTATCCAAAAATAAAACAGAATAAAAACTTGGAAATGAAGGTAAACATATATAAAGTTGAGTCAAATTATTGTAACAAAGAACAAACTAATTTTAAAATGAATAATCTATAGCATGCACTCAGACTAAGAGTTTATTGTAAGATTGTAAGCATGAAATAGGATGATAAGTCCCCGGTAAAAATGCATATCAAATAATCAATTAACGGTGATGCATGCCAAGAAAAAATATAAAATTATGATAATTTTGAAGGACTAAAACGCCTTGACAGATAAACACATAAAAATTCATGTAAAGCCTCCCCTTTTCTGCACAATATCACAGAAGAGGGAGTAGGGTCCAAGAAAAAGAAGGGACTAACGAATCGAAAAGGTTAAGTTTACCATGCTAATAAGTTGAGACAATTTCCTATTGAACAATTAACAAATAATAACAGTACCTTCCAATAGGGTGTGTAGTGCCCTTTTCCATTGCAGCTGCTACAGCCAGAGCTTCTTGTTCACAGCTGGGAAAACAACAGGAAGCAAAATTTGGTGTGTTGTTCCTGGTCCTGTGACCATAAATTGGTTCAATTGCTTTGAACATGAGCCCCCCAGTTGTCAATGTTCCAGTTTTATCAAATGCAATAGTATGACCAGACGCTAAAGCATCTAAGACATGGCCACCTTTCAACAATATGCCCTGCAAACAGTAAACATGTCTTGGCTGTCAGAAGATCTGCACGTCACAATCAAATTAAAAAGAATTCAAAATCCCAATTTTTTATTACAGGTGAGCCAGTAGTGAAATACCTATTTCTGGGGTATCTTCATTACATAAATATGCTTGGTATTCGATATAAAGACACCTATGAAATATAGTTTCCAGTATTATATTGGATGCAACCTTTTTCATTCAACCAGTAAATTCATACATAACATCAAATGAAAAGCTACGAGCCTATGATCAGTCACTCTTTGGCATTTCTGCTATATATCTGGAATGTCAGACATTTGAGAATGAGATATATACTAGCAATGCCACTATTATCCCATAAGGAAATGTACGCATGTTTGTGAACATAATTCGACATACTTATCAATTAACATTTATATTACCATGAGCATTGCCCATTAGGTATAGCCTAGGGCTAGTGGCCAAGTGAGCACTTACCTCTGAAGAGGCCAGAGGTTCAGATCCTAGTGGGTACCTGCTTGGGGGCAGGTGGGGTTAGGGAAATTTTTCTTGAATATATTGTAATCTTATATAAATTGGCACTTTTTATTAATAAAATATAATCATGGGCATTTTTTGTATCAGGATTAGAGCAATCCTTTGGCCATCAAAATTCTGCTAACTGATCCCCTTAATAGTTTTGGAACATATGCAGTGAAATTTTCCCATACCAAGGACCTAGTACTTGTTCATGAATGTTAGTAGATGATACCTTCTTAGCACATGAACTAATAGCAGTAGCATAAGCCAGTGGAGCAACCGCCAAGGCACACGGTGATGCCGCCACCATGAGCCCCAGTGCTCTGTAAACCGAACCTCTGCAAACTACATTCACAAAAAACATAGTAATCAGTACAGAAGACAAACATGTCATTGAAAAGATAAACTTAGTTGTTTCAGACACACATTAAAGTTTACGAAAAGAGAAACAGGTTCTTTGAAAATGTATTCAAGGAAAACTACTTTTTGCCAAGGCTGCGTTTGGTATGGTGGAAAGGAAAATAATGGAATAACTATTTCAGGCCGAAATTTTCTGTATTCTACCCAGAAAGTTTACTGCCCGGTTTGGTATAGTTCTCTTTATGCTTGAATGGAAATGTATATTTTATTATTTTACCAATATATCCTAAAATATAAAGATCTAATTTCTAGTGTGTTTTAGAGTAAAATGTAGAGAAAATTTAAGAATGAATATGCATGTATCTGACACAATTATAATGGAATATAAGTAAAAAAGAACAATACTGAATTACATTGAAAAAAAATCACAATAGAAAAGAAAATTAACTATTCAAAACATCAGCTGCTTCTATAAGCAATAACTAGGCACAGTGCAAAGGAAAGAAGAACACACCAAAGCCAAAACCAGTCCTGGAGGTGGTTTGTTTTTCTATCTCGTTTGCTTGTTAAAAATCAACTAAAAACTTGATAGATTGAAATTATGCTACCAATTAAAGATGATTCTATTCATTCAAATGAGTGATAAATAGAATGGATAAATTATCTTAATTAAAAGCATGGATATTGTAGTGAATTTTCACTTTGTAATTATATTTGAGGTAGGGTTGGAATGGGAGTGGACATCCCATAGGTTGAGAGGAGTGATTTTTCAAGAAAAAGTTGGAATGAGCTTTCTAGACATTCTGCTTTTGATCAGCAAGCTTTCTAGACAATCTTCATCTCACAAAGTGTAAGAATGAAAAAAATAAGTTAGAAAGGGATTTCCATTCAATCATTTTCCAGTGTATTAAATGCAGCCTTATAATAATTGTGATTAGCAACTCACATGTGTGTAAAGGCAAAAGACACAGTAGATATGAATACAAACACTTATCCATATCAAACCAAATATAATCTCATTCACACATTTAGCACAAGGCACTTTAGTACAAAAAATGAGAACACTTGGCAGAAATTGGGCAAAAGTGAAGGAACTTTCCAAATTACCTGATGTGCTAAGCAATGGCCACTTGAAAAGAACTGGTCCTAGAAGCGCGATGGCCACCGACAAGACAATAACAACCTTACTATAATGCTCCCCAAATTCATCCAGCCACCTTTGAAGCGTTGGTTTATTTAATTGGGCTTCCTCAGTCAATTGCACAATCCTGTTTAGTGTTGATTCCTTCCATGTCTTTGTTGCCTGCATGGAAATTTATGGTCAACTGGGAACAGGGGAATCACAAAGCTACGACTAACTGACACTTTAAGCTCTGTATGAACATTATATGAAAAACAAAGAAAATTAATAGCTCACGTAGAATAGTCAAAATTCTATAGATGTCCAAAACTAGGAACTACAATCCATATTCCAAACTAAGAGCTAGCAGAATAAAAATACCTAACAAGGACAACAATTGTCAGATTTTTCTCCAAATCCATAACCAATTAAAATTTAAACATGCACAAATTTATAAACAGTAAAACATACCTTCACAATCATCCTGCCATCCAAGTTCCTTGCACCTCCTGGAACTCTATCCCCCACTTTCGCTTCTAATGGCTTGACTTCACCTGTCAAGTGCTCAATAGTAATTGTCGCATTGCCTTGGAGAACTTGGCAATCTACAGGCACAGCCTAATAATAATGGTGTGAATTAAGAGAAACAATCTCATGTCATCCAAGTTTTGAACTTATATAAACAATAAAGTTACATTACAATAAGATCCATAGATTTATCAGAAGAATTAAGTTTTGTCAGAAGAAGAAGTGCAGAGAGCATATACAATATGCATGTTAGACACACAATCCATAGAGTTTGCATTCCTATTGGTTATGAGTAATGAATATGCATTATGTCTTCTTCTAGCTAACATGATCAACTTCCCCTAACTGAACATACAAGAGGGGAAGTATCTAATTAACATATAAATTTCTCATCATCATCCAATATTGGGCCATCTAATGTCCTAAATGTTGCTTTAATTTAGTTATCCCAATTTACATTATTAGAATGAGATTGCATTTATGTAAATTTTACGTCTCATTTAAACAGTACCTCAGCAGATACCCCCAACACTCATCAAAACATATGTAAGCTTATAAAAAGAAAATTAAATACGGTAGAGGTTGTAGGGCGATCAAAATAGTAACAACAACATACTCATTGGATCTTAGTATCAGAGTTTTTTTAAGCATTTTCAGAATCGTGAGGATGCCACAAGGCCTGCCAGCATTTTAAATCTTGAGAACAGTCTAAGGGAGTTGGAGAGAGTATTTATAAGAATTTAGGCATGTGTCCCAACTGAGATGGTTTGCGAAAATAATCAGACAGTGACATCTTTATACCAATCTATCAACTCGATTTTCAAGTAATAGATCCCCACGTTCATAAGAACTCATATTTGTTGTAACCATTTATCAATATATATACTAATATGTAATATATGAATAGCATAGCAGCTCAACGTAAGTATCCCAAAAACGATGCAAAACTCGGCTACTGTAAACAGGAATATTAGTGAAGATATATAAAAGCCAACTTAGAGAATTTTAACCCACTGTCTTAAGCTAGATGGCATTCCTCATCTTTTTCAAAAACAGAAAGGTCATTGATTTTCAATTCCTCTGCATTTCCTAACAAGAGTACCTAGAGAAAAGGATCCAAACTGAAGAATTAAGGAAAGTTTCATAAGAAAGAAAGAAGCAAAATTTTACTGCATCAAACCTCGCCAGCTCCAACCAGAATGCATGATCCCACTTCTACATCATTCACCGGAACTCTTTTATATACCAAGTCAGAGAAATTGGGTAGTTTATCATCATTAACTTCCAATACGAGGACGAAATCCGGATAGTTTTCTTTCAGCTCTTTGACGTCAATCATTGACCGGCTAGTAAAATACTCTTCAGCTGCAGCCGTGACATATTTTATATGTTAAGAAGTTACCATTAACACATAAAAACGATCTCTATATGCAAATTTGAACTTTAGAAGTTTTACCAATATGAGCCATATTGAACATTGCAAGAAGTAACCCTCCTTCCAGAGTGTTCCCCATAAACACAGATGCAAATGCCGCCAGAGCCATTAAAACATGAATGTTCACTCTTCCACCAGCAAGATCCATCAGAGCATCTAATGCTGCTGAGATCTGACAAGAAAAATGGTATGCCATTTTAAATGTAAAGACTCAAACTCCGAAACACTGAATTGTCCAAAGAGGTATTCCTCAATCCTTGCAGATACGCACAATGTTGAACATGATGAAAAATTAATCATATTCAGTGTTACAAAGCAATGTGAGATACAAAAAACATACATTTACAAGCTGCTACTGCTAGATGAACTTCTTTTTCTTTCTCCGCAACATCTACTTTAAAATATGTCATTTCAGGATCTAATTATAAAAGCACGGCAGAAACTAGCAAGCTAATAATAAATTGATTTTTCAGAAGATTTCCAGTCATATCAAGCTATATCAACCTCTATCATCTATTAAAAACAAGACAATTTCAAGCAAAACTAAGAATGGCGATTGAAAGAAAAATAGAGGCCAAAATCTTACTCCTACAAGCGGGAAAGCTATGAGGAGGAAGGTATTCTGCAGAGGCTTCACCGCGGCCTTGGGAAGAAAGATCGGGCATGCGGCGGAGAGCAGAAACAAAGCTGTGGAGCAGCAACACAGCTGAAAATTCTCCCTGAAACAATCCGCCATGTCCGACCATCGCGTGGCGTTCGCGAATCTACCGAGCGCCTTCTGCAGACCTGTCAACTCCGCGCCATCTCCCCCGTGATGGTGGTGGTGGTGATGTTGATGGTGGTGGCTGTGACTGTGGCTGTGGTGATCGTGATGATGATCGACGGCGCTGCGGGCGATAGGGATGCGACTAATCGAGGAATTTGGCAGAAAATGGAAGCGATTGAAGCGGAAGGTGGAAGAAGATCGAAAGGGGCGGTTAAGGCTCAGAGGAGAAGGTGCGAGCGAGTTGACTCGTCGAGTAGCAGCAGCGATTGCTCGGGGGCTCAGTAGAAGCGGTGATCGGAATTTGATCGGTGCCGGACGGATCGAATTGGGGAGGGTTTCCATAATTTGGGGGTTTTGGATTGTTCAGTTACAGTTCATGCCACAAACATAACATCAAGTGAACCAGAGAGAGAGAGCAGTTATGGATGGTGGTGTTGAGATGAAGGAGAAGAGAGAGTGAAGGTGTCCTTATGATGAGCTCATCGATGCACCATTTTGGGAACTGACATTGGGTCGCTGCTTGTGGCTCTCTGTCCGTCCCTTCTATATGATATCTACCGTTCTTGACACGTTGGATTTTTAATACGTCAGCTTCATGAATTGAGGCTTGGGGTCAAGCTCTTCAAGAGGTACATTTCTCAAGCGTACGCTCCATTATTTTTGGCGTAGGACAGATTCAAATTGCGAGTCAAATAACACATCTTCTTCTCAAGCCAATCAATATGCATAATTCCAATATTTAAGTTGTGGCATGAATCACAACATTGCAACATTCAAAACGTAGCTAAATTACAATATCATATTGCTAGAATCATGTCCTTACAAACATAAAAGGGGAAAGGAGAATCTCAATCCCACCTAAAAGACAGGCTCAATTTGCAATATGGCATGACAATTAACTATTACAGGGCTACATAACTGCATGCCTCACATGGTTCAATGGTCCAAGGGGAGCAAGAATTTCCAGGAACATTTGGAACATTTTGTTTCTGTGCAGAATAGCCGTTTTCAGTTTCAAGTGCAGAAGGCCCGCAAGCAGAGCTCTTACTGCTTTAGCGCATGATCAGAGCATGAATACAACACAAGCCTGCTAGTCTCATTTCATGCATACAAAATCTGGAAGGAAAAAAAGTAGTTATTTAAAAATGTTCATAAGAACTGTGCGGTTTGTGATTTGTAAGCAATTGCATAAGCTAGATTGTTAATTGTGACAATTATGAGTCATTTGACCCACCTTGAGACTAAAAACACATTATCTCTGGAGCCGCCACCTACTCTTTAGACTGAATTCACTGAACCTCCCTTCTTCCTCTTTATAAATGGAATACAAGAGGCCTGAAAGAATATATAACTGCCACGGATTCACAATCTTCCAGCTTTCCATCTAAATTGAGGCACACCAAAAAAAAATGGAAGGAAGAACAGTTGTTGGTTGGGCTGCTAGAGACGAAACTGGACTATTGTCTCCATATTCATTCACTCTGAGGTCTCTCTAGAATAATCGTTTCTTCTTTTAGTTTTTGGGTGAAGTAGCATACTTACAGTGCTGTGCTCATGAATACAGGAAAACAGGCTCTGAAGATGTAGCCTTGAAGGTGCTCTATTGTGGAATAGATCACACTGATCTTCACCAGATGAGGAACGAGATGCATGTCACAAACTATCCTCTGGTCCCAGGGTATGCATGCGCCTTCAGTTTCTCTCAAAGATTTTTTTTAAACTGAAATGTGTTCTGATTCATGTGATTTGATCTGATCATAAAGGCATGAAGTGGTGGGTTTAGTTGTGGAGTTGGGTTCAGAAGTCACGAGATTCCAGATTGGTGACAAGGTTGGTGTTGGCGGTATAGTTGGGTCTTGTGGGCAATGCTTGTCTTGCGAATCGAACATGGAGCAGTACTGCAGTGGTAGAATCATGACTTACAATGGTACCAACAAAGATGGAGAGCCAACGCAGGGAGGCTTCTCTTCTGCCATGGTTATCCACCAAAAGTAAGCCAAGAAAAACACCTGTATTTAGCAAGTAGGTTGCATTAATATCTCGTGTAACTGCAACTAAAGATTTTCAATCTAAACATCATTTCAAATTGTTACAAACCTAAACTAACACGATAAGAAGTCAGGTTTGTGGTTAGGATACCAGAGAAGTTGGTGCTGGAGCAGGCGGCGCCATTGTTGTGTGCTGGTGTGACTGCTTACAGTCCCTTGAAGCAGTTCATTGGGTCTGGGAAGGCTCTGAGAGCTGGAATTTTGGGTTTGGGAGGAGTTGGTCATTTGGGCGTTCTGATAGCCAAGGCAATGGGACACCATGTGACGGTGATCAGCACATCTGATAAAAAGAAGGAAGAGGCCTTGCAGCATCTAGGTGCTGATGCTTTTATTGTTAGCTCCAATGCCTCGGAGATGGCGGCAGCTGCCAACAGCCTTGACTATATCCTCGACACGATACCAGCTTTCCACCCTCTGCAATCCTACCTCTCACTCCTTGGAGTTTATGGGAAGCTGCTCCTAGTAGGGGTTTCTAGCAAGCCCCTGCAGTTTGACACGGATGACATGATTCTGGGTAAGTTTTCTATCTCTATTTGTTTCTTATGGTTAGTTCAGCGTAGTAATTGTTTCTGTTGTCTTTCAGGGAAGAAATCGATCATGGGAAGTTTAATTGGAAGCATGCAAGAGACGCAGGAAATACTAGATTTTTGGGCAGAAAAGGGTTTGGCATCTATGATTGAAATAGTGAAGATGGATTATGTAAACGAGGCTTTCGAGAGAATGGAAAGAAATGATGTGAGGTACCGGTTTGTGATGGATGTGGATGGCAGTAACCTTGAACATTAAGAATGTCTTCTTCTGCACATGACAATATCTCTCATCTTTTACTGCTACCTATGATCAAAATAATCCGTGGTCTTTCTGGTATAGAGGCTTGTAATACTATCAAAAATTATATTTCCTACAATATGGTCTGGGAAACGGAACAATCCATGTCTATGTTAGCTGGGTTCATTGCACAATATAATGTTCAAAATAGACATCACTCAAAAAGAAATAAAAAGACTGAACTAATGGCACTGTTACTACAAAATTGAATTACCTGCCTTTCCTAGATCAGTTGAAAGCTCAACTAGACAAAACCATCATGAGAAAACACTCTGCCGTCAGATTCCATTCATCTCTACTCCGCATTTTCAGTCATTTCCTCTACAAACTTGCATGACATAAGAAAAGTATATCACGTATGCACAATATATACCCCATATGGAGATGTGAAGTCAATAGCATATTCCAATGAGTCAAAAGATGAACAAATGTACAAGTCAGCGAACATAATGTCTCCATTCCTTCTTCCGAAGATAAGCCAACCAAACCTAAAATAACACACTACAACAAAATTCCAGATTCAAAATAAATCCTATCGAAAAACACATCCAAACTCGAACAACAAAAAGACTAGAACTTCATCCTTTTGACTATCACTGCAACCCAAACCAGCAGTTGAAATAATAAGATCAATCAGTTCAAATTCAGTAGCCAGTACACACAGAAATCAATTTTGCCGCGCAAATTTCAAGTCCGAAGCAACAATGAGAAAACATGCACAATCTGGAAAACGGAGAGATAACGAGAGAGGGAAAGGTCATACCTTTGCTTCAAATATACGAGCGTCCATTTTTCTGATAGACAGAATCGAAGAGACCGGGTTAAGGATATGGGAACCCGTTTCTCAACCTGGAGAGACCGGGTTGGCCCAACCCGAACTCCTGTAATTAAGTTTTAGACGATTTGATTTTGGGTCTTTACGACCCAAAATAATTTTGACCCTAAAATATTAATAGTTTGGAGCCCAAAATATATATGATAAAATTGTCTAATACACAATTAAGTTTTTTTTGTTTATATTATACAATGAAGTTACAAAAATGTGGATGGTCGAATATTATATTCGTATTTTAAGAAAAAGATAGATCGATACATTCAAAAGATAGTATTTTTAATTTTGGTACCCTCAAATTTAAAATTGTCGTTTCTACGTACCTGAATTGCTAAAAAAAATTTCATCCACTAATAGAATTTTAAAAAATAATAATTAATTTTTTCAAAACTATCCTTCAACTTTATATTATACCCTTCATATCAAGAATAGATAAATTATCTTTCATGTAACTTTTGATTTAAATAAAAGCTACAGATTTATTAAGGCATCTTAGCTGCCATAAGAGAGAACTATATCGATGGGCATTCTCCTCTTCGAACGATACATCATCAGAACATATAATGCTCACATCTCAAGGAAACATGATCAAGTAGAATGTTTTTGGTATCTTCTATTTAAGAGAAAGCGATAAATATTTTAAAGAAACTCAAAGCACGACTCTAAACACTTCACTCTAGAGCTACTAGATTCTTAACAATTTCTGGCAACGGTGCCAAAAACTTGACGCGGTGAAAATATCGCAAGAGACTTTTCACCAATTGCGCAATACGACAAGTGCACCAGTCAAGTAATACAGGGAAGCAAAATGTGACTCCGAGTTATTGATGCCACGAGGATGGCTAACTAGTAGGCAGTAAAACATATCTAGTATAGCGGATTTGAGTAGCAATCAATATCGGTTTTTTCTAAGATTACTATAATAATTCCTTTAACAGAACAATTATGTATCACAACACTCAAATTCCATAATTTATCAAAGGTAATTAGGGGTTGTTCAAGTGACTGGGAAAGTTCGGGAGTTTACATTAATTCCACAAGCATAGGCTAAAGGATTTAAAATAAGATTGAGGCGTGCCGAATGTGATTTTTACCCAAAACGCTCTATTGGGCCGTCAAGGGTATAGGTACCTACTTGGGTCTAAGGTAGCTAATCTTAGGTCAAGTGTCGGGACACCTGGTCTTACAAATTCACAATCTATTTGTCTTCGGAGTTGGTAACATATATGCAATTACTCTTGTGCCCACCCCTAGGAGCGAAGGTGTAAGCCCAAGCCTAGACTACTCTAGTTAACATAGGTTGATTGCTTATGATCTCTCACTCTAGATTTTATCACTACCAAGCCTACTAGGAAGTTAGCACATTAATATATATAATATAAGTCCCAATTTTAGTGTCTTTAACCTTAGTCATGCAATTAACCCCAATCTCACATACTCACCATTCACTTGGACCCCTAATTTTAAGTTCAGCAACTCATGCTTAGAAATTCAATCACAACTATACATTTCATACATATTTTCATCACAAAAAATTTAATTGCACAATACTCAACAATTATCCAATTAATCTCCAAGCAATGACAAAAACTCATAATTTCTAGTGCTTCAAATCACAGTTTCTCAACATACATCAAATCCATATCAAGTAAGTCATCAACAATCAATATCCAAGCAATTATATCACAAAATCACCAAGCAAATCTCCAATTTACTATGTTCAATTCTATTTTTAGAGAATACTATATTCAAATCTTAAATCCAAAGCTTCAACAATCTAAGAGAGAGAGATAAGAAATTGTACACAATTTGCGAGGAAGAATCAGTCCAATTCTTCAAATCTTCAATCCTTGAGCCTCCTATCTCCTTGCTTCTCCTCCAACCTTCAATCTCTCAACTTAGGCTCCTCCTTCTTCAAGTTCTCCTCCTCAAATCTCCCTCTCTTCTCTGACTTATCTCTTAAACCCAACTAAGACCCATATAAACATCTCATTTGGCCATTTATACGTACTAAAAAATGAGGGCAAATTCGTCAAAATCGCAGAAAATTGAGCTGCTGGCGTTGGAGATTGTGGTCAGTGATGGTGGAGAGTACCGTCACTCTCTGAGCAAGCAAACTCTTTCCTGCGATTGCCATTAATGCAGTACTTCCGAGCTTGATCCGATCTCGTCCTGCAAGCCACCAAATCGAGAAGCTCCGAATGTGGGCCTTCCATATTTCTAAAGCTTGATATTTATTATCTGTTTCCAATTCAATTTGTTTCCTGTTTTCAATATTTCCTGATCCAATTTCATCACTCTGTATAAACAGCTTCTACTTCAACAAGTCATTACGAACAATTCTTCACAACTTCATCATCGAGTCCTCAAAAGACTCCGCCATGGGAATTGAGCCTGAGTCCTATCAAGAGAAAAGCGACGACGAGGAAGGGTTGAAGAAGCCGACGGGGCCAAAACACAAAATTCCGGCAATGACGTCACCCCCGCCATCGCCAAAACGCAAGCCTACGAGAAGAAGCACATCGCCGACACCGTACCGTATAGCCGAGTGAAGACGCTTCAGTCGATAGATTAAGAAAATTAGTAAATTTATTGTTGGTTACGTTAATTTTGCTCCAAAATATTGTATTGGAGCATTGATGTATCTTTCTTTTGAAAGATAGACACCGACTTTATTTCGAATAAAAGTCTCATACTAGTTTGATTAATCCTTCCATAAGTTTTATTTTTTATTTTTATCTATTTATTAACTCTCTATTAACTTTTGGAGTGTTATTTATGACCGATTAGTGCATAAATTCTTTTATAGTATTAGTATAACAATACTAGTATAAGTTAGGGATGACATAGTTCTCGCCCAACTTTTCTTCAGACCTTGAAAAATATAGTGTTTTAGCTAAGTAGTAAACTACTATGTTCGCTATAAAACCAAACTTTATAACAGATAGTTGAGCAAGTAAAAAATGCACATTCGGCTACAAACGGTGGTAGAACGTCCGAACGTTCTACAATCGTTGAATCAGTGCGGATCTGGACGTTCATTGTCTCAGCGTGCGACACATGGCACTGAGGTTTTGCAGCGCACACTGAAGGGTTCTACAGGTCCATTGCGTCCTACAACTTTGCACTACATGCTTTATATGGTTCTACAACTTTGCACTACACATTCTACATGGTTCTTCAATTTTGCACGGGTCTATCACGTTCTACAACTTTGTACAACACGTTCTACAGTTTGAACGTTTGGACATCCGGATTTGGTTTGTAGCAGATTTCTCCTCAAAACCCATTATTGGAATATGGCGAGCGCAAGTTTGAACCATAGACAAACAATCCAACTCGACTAGCTCTCCACACAATATGATTCTACCTCTACTAGAGAGACCGCCGGAACATAACAAGTTTTTTGAGAAATTTCCTATATTTTGTACTTGTAGCAGTTTGTGTGTTTCTAGTTTATGACAAGTAGGATTTCTTATTTAATCTATAACATATGACTCTCGTATGGTAACTCGTCACACCACATTATTCTCTACCCTACTTTTATCTCTTTATATATGAGATTAGTAAAGAAATGACAGTATAATTTTGCTCGAGATCACCTTAGTTAGCAACGAAGCAACAAAAGAGACATAGGTGTAATGAGTGAACGCACCATATATAGACTGGTTAGAGTTTGGCTCTAAGTAAAATAAAAAATTCGAATCAACTTGGCTCATATAAAATTCACTATTATGGTCATTAACATAAATGAATGCCAATTTTATTATACTAAATAACATGTTATACAGCGGAAGTACCAAAGTGAAAACTAATTTTACAATAAAAAATTAGGAAATCACATCAACTGTTATGTTAAAAAAAATATTTACAATTAAACCCTTGTCAATTGAAACCGTATTTAAGTACATAAAAATGAATATAATTTAATTTCTCTTTATTTTATACATTAAATATTACTAATCTGATTTATTTATTTTGTCAATTTAATGACGTAAAATGATTTATGATGTTCATATAATGTGTGGTTTTCAGATGAATAACTTTCAAAATATAAAATTAACTAAAT
Organism: Geranium incanum; assembly: GCA_036897385.1. Taxonomy (NCBI): domain Eukaryota; kingdom Viridiplantae; phylum Streptophyta; class Magnoliopsida; order Geraniales; family Geraniaceae; genus Geranium; species Geranium incanum. The sequence goes on along the minus strand of JAYMTQ010001398.1, from coordinate 250 downwards.
ATAAATTAGTCAGCTTATAAGTTTAACGAGCCTTAAATAGTTAGGATCAACTTTGACTAGTATAATAAATAAATCTAATTATAATCTCGATCATAACAAATTCAAATATAACAATATATACTTTTGGTTTTTGTACTAGTTTGAGTGTGGTCTAGTGATTGGCACTACTTGCTCCTTGGTTTCAGACAAAGGTTCGAGGCTCAACACGATATTTGGGTGGGGTAGGTTTAAGGGTAGTTAGGGAAAACGA
>JAYMTQ010001397.1:0-13623 GCA_036897385.1 Geranium incanum | reverse complement strand
CCCCCCCCGACGCTAAAGAACCCCTGATCACTCCCAATATCGAACCAACATCCTCTCTGGATCGACATACACAAAAGTCCACTTGCCCCCTTCGAGAGGGTCACGCAAAATGACCCCCACAAAACCTTTTCTGTCGCGATACACGTTAAACTTGGATGCATGGGAGAGTGCTCTGTCAGGGAAGAAATTTCCGTCAAGAAAGAGGCCGAAAATTACCATCACCAAAAATGAATACTCCCTTAGGACACCGCGACCGACACCGACGAAATCTCTTAGCCCCTGTATCTCCCAACAATCGAACCACTCTCTCCCTGAAGCAATCAAAACCCTTGCAAACGGAATCGTTCCCAATCGCCAGAGGGAGGAACGCAACTCCAATCACCAAACTTGTAGTAATCTCCACCAACCACAAATGCATGACACACGCCATGGAGGTAGACTCTGAAACCTTAAAGGGACTTTGAACTCATATTGTCTCCATTTTAGCTAAAAATTGATTTAACTTGAATATATTATTTTATCTTCAATTTGGTCTCTATTTACAAAATTTATTTCTTGAGTGTACACAATTATAATTTTTCTCAAACTAACTTAACATATTCAAAATTTAATTATTCAATTTATTAACCTCGCCTAATTTACCTTAATCATGAACAAACCGACTTCTGGTAGGAAGGGCACATTCGGAAAAAGAGGCAAATAGACGCACGGAAGAGGAATCCAGTGCAATAATATCGCATCTTCTCACTCTACTGACCATCAATCAATACCGCATATTCTCATGACTATTGACATATAGTCAGTCAAGGTCAACGATCACATTCAAGAAGTCGTTATTCACTGACGTGGCAGGAGATATCTGGTTGACTCTGTTTATTATCTATAGTTGGCTCCTCACCCGATGACAACCCAATCACCTCATGTAGTGGCACAAAGAGTAAATTTCCCTACTTCGAGGGGCGAATGCAAGAGTGGCACAGCTTTAATTTCTGAAACTATGTCCCGCGTTGTTGATGATGCAAACCAGCCAAAAATAGAAGCGAGCCAGCGGGTACTCTGAGGCAGGAACACTGCCATTGCACGTCTCTCTCTCTCTCTATCTCTCTACAAATTCTCCAAAAATTGTGCATAATTTTGAGGATCGATGAATCGCCACAACGATATAAACCCTTTTGAGGAAGAAGAGGTCAATCCATTTTCGGTAATTTTCTTTCCAGATCTAAACCACACACACTGTTCGGTGTTCAGTTTATTCCTCAATTTCACCATATATTTAAATGCTAGTTGTTGAATATTAATCGGCTGTGAATGCGACTGTGATTTGAGATTTTTGGTGTCTCTTGCGGTGTTTTCGATGGTGGGATGTTCGATCTGGATCTGGAAAACCATATATGATTTTGGGTCTTTCATATTGATTCTATTGAATTTGGAGGGACAAATAAGTCACACGTATGGTTTTAATTAATCAAACATGCAAAGATCTATTTTAACAGTCAAACAGTGGAAGTTTGAACTGTGATTTGGGATAATTTGAGCAACGTGACAACCCAAATTCTTGCTTCTGGACCATTGTCTTGTTGAATTTTGACACACATTATTGATTTTCCATCACTTGGAATATGGTGAAAATTAACTGCCAGTAGTGGGTTGAAAATATTTAGTACGATTTTATGGATAGTTTGAATCAGTCCAAATGGGTAATCTGGGTTGATAGTTTGGGTAATTTCCTAGAATGGGCTTTAAAATGCAATAGAAGACTTGCAAATAGTGGCTTATACAGTATTTTATGTACTCCAATTCAAACCTAAAAATCACAAAGATCAATCAGTTGGAATTTTACGAACAGTTGAGATGATTACCTGTGTTTGGCTTTTGTTTTCTTTAATGATACTTTCGATATCCATTTTCTCTTCAAGGTTAAAGTGATATTAGTATATCTAGATTATTTGCCGTCTTGCTAAAGTTACCCAACCAATACTGTATTGACTTACAGTTGGAAACTCAAATTGAATGCTTATGAAAAATCCTATTTCCTTGTGATATCCACATTGTCCTTTGCATATAAAGTTGAACCCCACTTATGCTTGGTATGATTTTTGTGAGCCTCTTGCATTACAAAAGTCAATCTTGATTATGTCCTCTATCGAAGCATATAGGCTTTTGTTTATAGTCATGTGTTAATGCTATAATATTTCATGAAACTCAATGCATATGTGGTTTGACATATCCAAGAAATTTCATATGGTCATTTTCCATTTGAGAATTACCTACTGATAGTTAGCTAGTCAATAGTTGGACCAGATTCTGAATCTCGACTACTAGAACTGAGTTGTATGTAACTGTATGATGACTCATTTAAATACCATTTTCTTTGAAACTACAAAAGATACAATTTACAATGTAGGCCACCTGATTTATCTTGGTTGAGACATGCTTATAAACCAGCTTTAAATCCTTATGTGGAATCATTACTTTTCTATTTAATTAAATGATCTTTTGTCTTGTTATATATTTGGCATGATATCAGAAAGGTTCCGCTGCAAATGGAACAAAGTCACGTATTGCTGAAGCCCTAGGCTTTGGGCAGAAACATGATGCAACTGAGGATATACCATTAGAATCCATGAATGTAAGGAGCTATTTTCTTCCATTTTCTGTTTCTTACCTGCTATTGGAGGTTGCAGTTAATTACTCTTTGTCATGGTTTTATCCAGGATCCTAAGAAGAAAGAAAGAGAGCTTGCATCTTGGGAAGCAGAGCTTAAAAGGAAGGAAATGGTGTGTTTTACTCTATTATTAGTACTTAGCATGCTAAATTACTCATTTTATTTCCATTATTCAATTTTTGTCGCAACTGTTTATATGTATACATGTGTATTTATTATTTTTCACTTTAACGAGACTATGATATATGTCCATTTTTTAACATTTTCTTTGCAGGAACTAAAAAGGAGAGAGGAGGCTGTTGCTAATGGTAGGTGAAAAACCATTACTTCAGGGATCACTAATTAGGTGTTTTTGTTTGCTCGTTATTTATCTTTCTAAATATACGTCCAGACTAATGCCTTGTTCCTTTTCTTTCATGTCAGTTGGTGTTCCCACTGATGATAAAAACTGGCCACCATTTTTCCCTATTATTCATCATGATATTGCCAATGAAATACCTGTCCATGCTCAGAGGCTCCAATATCTGGCATTCGCTAGTTGGTTAGGTATAATATGTTATTTCCTTTTCTGTTTTCGGTGATACTACTATTTTTTTAAATGAGTAAAGAATCTAAACCATTTCTTTAAAATTTGGCAAGTGCATGCAATGCAATGCATTCTACATTTGCTATTTTACCAATGTCATACCAAAGCAATGAATTGCTGTTACTTCAATCTAGCATATTGACCTTTGTAGAATGGCTTATGTTAGTTTGGGATATAAAATGCATGGTGTTTTGTCCAGTTGGTCCAACCTTTTGGCACTAGTTGGGATAGGAGGTAGTTCCGTATGAAACTATGTTTAAGGTGGAGCTTGTCTTTTACAAAACGTGTGTTGCCATGTTCGCAGAACATTGAAAGTTATGTCATGTTAAATAGTAATCATGTCCTGCTGGCGTCTTGTTTTTTTTTTTGTTTCCATCATGATTTATTGTAATAGCAGTACAGTCAACTGCTTCCCACAAGGTCCCATATCATTTTCCTATCCGGTTTGCTTGTCAAAATTTAGTGCAGTCATTTTTTCAAAACTAAATATCTAAGTTCTTTTACGATAGTGTTTAGCTGCACAAATATGATATTCTACTTTTTTGAGCAGGCATAGTTCTTTGTCTTGTTTTCAACGTTATCGCCATTACTGTCTGCTGGATTAGGGGAGGAGGTGAGACTTATGTTTCTTACATTCAAGATGATGTTTAATTCACACTTTCCCTTTCCTTCTTATTTCTTGTTTCTAGTATCTGATGATTAATGTCACCAGGTGTTAAGATTTTTTTCCTGGCAACAATCTATGTTCTTCTTGGTGTCCCATTATCTTATGTCCTGTGGTACAGGCCCCTCTATCGTGCAATGAGGTATGTTTAAAGAAGTATTATGTATGTCTTTGTATGGTACATGAAGGTTCACAGGGTATCATAAATAATAACAATTATTTTGCCACTCTCACACACACACATTCACTCACCCACTTGTGCAGACTTATTGATATCATTTTAGTTGGAGAAAGATGTCTTGACTTGCTCTTTATACCTCCTTTAAAAAGAACTTGGCGATCCTATGTTATATAAAGATAAATCACAAAATTAGGTATACTTATAATTGCTATTTGTTTATTATATGCAGGACTGATAGCTCATTGAATTTCACTTCGTTTTTCGTGTTCTACTTGGTGAGTTTTATTGACCAAGGCTGGCTAATGCATCCATCTGATTAATGGTTGATTTATTTATATTTCATGATTCGGTTAATGGTATTTGCCAAAATGCAGCTTCATGTTGGGTTTTGCATTTTTGCAACTGTTGCTCCTCCAATCGTGTTTGACGGGCAGTCACTCACGTATGTTTTTATTTCTTTGTTTGCTATGCTTATCGCATATGAAAATCTGTAATTCTACAGCTGACCTCCTGTTCCTATTTTTAGTGGCATCCTTGCGGCAATTGATGTGTTTTCTGACCATGTTATAGTTGGGGTAGGTTGTATGATATGCAGTCTGCATTTATATATATCTTTCATTACTTGTGTCCTATACAAGTCTTCCTGTAAGTTTTTATCTTTGGATGCTTAAGATCAACTTGTTTACTTTTCTTGCAGATTTTCTACCTAGTTGGGTTTGGCTTGTTTTGCATAGAGTTGCTCATAAGCCTGTGGGTGCTACAGGTTAGAGACCAAACATTTACATTGTTTTTCATTCATGTGTATAATCTTAGACCTTAGTGGTGGCAGTGGACATTAAATTTATTCACCGTAGTGGCAAAACAACGTACTGCCTTTAAAAGGTAGAAATGCAATACACAATCTAAATATAATGCATATGTACTGGGTTGCTTATTATAAGTTGAACATTGAGTATATGCAATTGTTGTGTGCCTATTTTGGACCATTTTTATGAGCCTTGTTTGTACCTCTCCGTCTCTGTGAGGTCGATTTGCTCCATTGATTATCTAACACAGCACATTGTTTTTGTTTGTTTGTTTGTGCAGAAAGTTTATTTCTTTTTCAGGGGTAACAAATGAAATGATACATGAAAACTTGGTTGGTGCTGATGTTTGAGATCAATTATTGAGGCTTCATGTGATTTAGTATATGTTTGTGCCATCTCCATGTTGGATCCTCTTCGTTGTAACTGCCGATGGGTACACAGAGTTTAGCATGTGTAGTAATTACTCTTACGTGCTTCATAGAAATTTGTTTAATGATACAATGTTTTATCGATTTTGTCATATGTTTCGCCTAAAAGATGCTGAATTCCTGCATGAGCAAATGAGAGGCTGTAATGCCAATCTACATTGAACATAAAGTAAAGATTTTGAGTTTATCTTTTGGTATGATGGATTGGCTCCTCTCATTTTGTGCTTGTGTTTTACACTTGTTAGGCCTTTGAGAGGCTATAATGCAATGCACAATTCACACTAATCCATGTTGAATTCTATACGAGGACAAGCCAAATTAGCTGAAATTGAGGCATAAAATAGAATAGAAGGCTGGTCTTGCTTGGGCTGCTCCATTCCGCACCCCACGACCCTCATCTTCAACCATCCACTCTCCTTGCGCCACGTGGCATCCATACAATCCTTACTCCTACTGTTAACCACCAAGCTTCTCCTCCATGCCTCATCTCATCAACAATTCCATTTCTCTCTCATATAATTACAGTTACCCAAAAACAATATCCATATTGTAATCTATTTACACTGATGAGAAGACAATTATACCCTCTGCAAATGGTCTTACCTTCAAATTTGTCCAAAACCAGGGGTAGCCACTGAATCCCACACTCTTTTTTATTTGTGTCCTAAAATTATCCCACTTGAAAATGAAATCCAAAAAAAGAAAAGAAAAAGAAAACATATTTCATGTCCACAAACAAAGCCAACTCATTAGAGGATTGCCACTTGAGAAACCACCTCTCCCTCCCTCCCTCTCTCTCAAGAAGCAGAACCAGAGCTGACCCATAAGCTCTGCCCCAAAAAACAGAAATGGCAATCTGTGCAACACAGACAATCCAGTCCCTGAATTCAACATGCTCATCACTATCAAAGACCCACATGGGTCTTCACCAGAAGAACCAGGTAGTGATGAGGATGAGGAGGAGGAGCACAGTTGTGATAACATGTGCAGTGGGTGATTCACAGACAGTGGTGATTGGATTAGCAGCAGACTCAGGGTGTGGGAAGAGCACCTTCATGAGGAGGCTTACCAGTGTGTTTGGAGGTGCAGCAGAGCCACCAAGGGGAGGGAACCCAGACTCAAACACACTCATCAGTGACACCACCACTGTGGTGTGCCTTGATGATTACCACTCACTGGACAGGACTGGCAGGAAGGAGAAAGGTGTCACTGCTCTTGACCCAAGAGCCAATGACTTTGACCTCATGTATCAGCAGACCAAGGCCATCAAAGATGGTCTTCCAATTGAGAAACCCATCTACAATCATGTCACTGGTCTTCTTGACCCTCCTGAGCTCATCAAGCCCCCCAAGATCTATGTCATTGAAGGTCTCCACCCAATGTAAGCTTCCAAATTCAATCACTTTTAGATAATATCTATGATTCTATGGTACTACTTTATCAAGATTCATCAACCCAGTATCTGATTTGTGGTCTAGGAGTTGTGCATGTGTCCTTGTCACCTTCCCATGCTGGGCCTTTCTTATTGCTTTGGCCCATTCCATTTCTTGCTTTCTACATGAACAAGATTCAATTAATGTTGTTCAATTCTGGATGCTGGTACTGGTTGTAGCCATACCATTTCTTGATTTGTTCTATTCATGAACTTGATTCCAGTAGTTCCAATTTTTTACAGCAAAATCTTGTGGGTTTCTTGGTATGTGCAATTTCATGTTACTCATGAATGGTTTTGGCAATGTTTAGGTATGATGAGAGAGTGAGGGACCTCTTGGACTTCAGTATCTACTTGGACATCAGCAATGAGGTCAAGTTCGCATGGAAAATTCAGGTGAAACCACATTTCTGCAAAAGGGTTCTGCTTCTTTGATCATGATCATGATCATGTTTGTGTTTCCTGTGGTCTGATTGTGTTAACATCACTGCAGAGGGACATGGCAGAGAGAGGACACAGTCTTGAAAGCATCAAGGCCAGTATTGAAGCCAGAAAACCCGATTTCGATGCCTATATTGGTACTTAATGCTATGACCTCTCAGTAAACTTGAAAGTTTATGATGTAGCAGAGAAGTAACGTGTTAATGACTGAGTTTTGTTTTGGTTTAGATCCACAGAAGCAATATGCTGATGCTGTGATTGAAGTTTTGCCAACTCAGCTGATCCCGGACGACAACGAGGGGAAGGTCCTGAGAGTGAGGCTGATCATGAAGGAAGGAGTGAAGTTCTTCAATCCAGTGTACCTCTTCGACGAAGGCTCCACCATTAACTGGATACCTTGTGGGAGGAAGCTCACCTGCTCCTACCCTGGAATCAAGTTCTCCTATGGCCCTGAGATTTACTATGGCAATGAGGTATTCATATCATAATCAAATGCTTTGTTTCTTGCAACCAAAACATGTTTGTCAAATGATGTTATTTTTTTCTGTCATCATAGGTTTCTGTTCTTGAGATGGATGGGCAGTTTGACAGATTAGATGAGCTCATCTATGTGGAGAGCCACCTGAGCAACATCTCCACCAAGTTCTATGGGGAAGTTACTCAGCAAATGCTGAAGCATACTGATTTCCCAGGAAGCAACAATGGAACTGGTCTCTTCCAGACCATTGTCGGGTTGAAGATCAGAGACCTCTACGAGCAACTCACTGCCAGCAGGGCCAAGGCTCCATTACAATCTGCAAAAGCCTAGAGTTTGTATATTAGACAGGGCTATGAGTTTCTGAAATCATGCTGTTGTTCAGTTTTCTATAATTTTTCTCTTTTTTCTTCCCACTCCCTCTTTCATGTATTGGACTATTGGTCATAAGAACATGAGCATTGTATCTATTATGTTGTTATTCTGTAACATAGAAAAGAAGCCAGAAGCCAGAAAAGAAATCAAATGAAGTTCACAAAATAAAAATTGAAACTCTTTTGGCACTTTGACTTTATTCCCACGCTACTGAACAAATAATTGTTCTGTTCTGTTATGTAGCGATTCTCCCATCTTTTGGGTTCTTTTTCAAGAAACAAATAAAAAATTGAGTAACAATCACTCTCCATTGGCAACATACATAGCTAGAATAAATATAATATGCTCACCAAGTTTCTGATGAAAACTTGATCAAACTAAACAAGAAAAACAGAATGAACTTTTGGGAAAATCAACACCAGCAAGCATCCACAGCTCTCTGGTTCTTTTCTTCATATAAATAGCATAATTAAATAAAACTAAAAATAGAAAAAACCCAACAACTCAACTAACATAAAGATGCGAAATAACAGTAAACCACTCCTAGTTTTCGTCCGCTAAATCACTTCTTCAGGCATGACTAGAGCTTCACGTAACTGAGTCTCTCAACGTTGCACGTGCTTGCCTCGTGCCCACTTGAGATTAATTCCAACACACCCCCTTAATCTCGAGCGTGTACTTCCTTGATCACCAGCTTGTCCCTCATCTCCAGAAACGCATTCCTACCAAGTGCTTTTGTAAACATATCTGCCATTTGCTGATCACTTCTAACATGCTCAATTCTGACCCTCTTTTGCTCCACAGACTCTCGCACAAAATGTTAACGAGTATCTATATGCTTACTTCTATCATGAAATACTGGGTTCTTAACAACATGATCGCAGACTTGTTGTGCACCTTCAGGCAAAACTCCTTTGCCTCTCTGCCCAGAATGTCTCTGATAAGCCGAGAAAGCCAAACTCCTTGACATATTGCAGAGGTAGCTGCTATATACTCTGCTTCGCATGAGGAAAGAGCAACGACCCTCTGTTTTTGCGACGACCATGTAATCAGACTCCTTCCCAGAAAAAAATACTACTCCAGAGGTGCTCCTTCTGTCATCAACATCTCCGACAAGGTCACTGTCACTGTACCCTGTTAACTTTGTTTCTCCATCTTCTCGACTGTACTTCAACCCGAAACTGAGGGTTCCTCTGATGTATCTGATGATTCCCTTTACTGTAGCAAGATGTTGTTCTCGTGGCGCCTCCATAAACCTGCTCACTATTCCAACTGAGTAGCTCAGATTTGGTTGTGTATTAACCAAATATCCGAGGCTTCCCACCAGACTTCGATAGCAAGACTCCCTCCTTCAACCTTACTCAACTTTTGTCTCTGTTCCATGAGAGTCTTGCTGGCATTGCAATTCTCCAGTCCTGCAAGCTTCAGAACCTTCTCTGCATAACTCCTCTGCCCCAACACAATTCCATCAACACTCTGCTTCACTTCGATTCCAAGATATTAGTATAACATTCCCAGATCACTCATCTGAAAAACTCTGCCCATTTCAGATTTGAAATCAACTATCTCCGATCTCTTTAAATCAGTTTTTCTAACATACACAACATGTTCTAACCCAGACTTCCTGAAATTCAATCCACAGAGACAAGAATTGAGCTTTTCATTCCACGCCCGAGGAGCCTGTTTCAACCCATATAACGCCTTCTTCAGTTTTAGTACCATGTCAGGTTCAGCACTATCTTCAAAACCAGGAGGTTGAACAACATACACCTCTTCAGACAATTCTCCATTCAAGAAGGCAGATTTAACATCCAGATGGTGAACTTCCCAGCCATGGTGAGCTGCCATTGCTAGAAGGAGTCTTACAGTTTCAATGCGAGCAACAGGAGCAAACACTTCATCATAGTCAATACCCTCCCTCTGAGCATAACCCTTTGCTACCAGACGAGCTTTGTGCCTCGAAATTCTTCTCTGTGCGTCTTTTTTAATTTTGAACACCTATTTCAAGCCAATCGTCTTCATGGATGGTGGAAGTGCAGCTAATACCCAAGTATCGTTCTGCTTTATGCATTCCAGTTCTTCCTCCATGGCTCTTCTCCACTTTGTATCTGACAGGGCAGTACGGTAGCTGTCTGGTTCTTCAGATAACAGAAAACAGAGCTCGTCATGGTCTGTTTCTATCTCGACAGTTTCTTCATAAATTTCAGCCAATGATCTCTCACGAACTGGGCCTTCAGGTGTTTTTGGGCTTGTTGGGCTGGTTGTATACCCTTCTTGGTCTCCCTCAACAGGTGGGCTTGAAATGTGAGCAGGTTCGACAACCTCTGGTGTGGTTGTGACTGGTTCGGGCACTTCCAAGAGCTCTTCACTCCACTCCACACTGAAAATATTTCTGTCAGTTGTCTGATTTTCTTCAAGATCTTTCGACCAATCCCAGCTTGCCTCTTCATCAAAGATGGCATCTCTACTAACAATAACTCTGTTAGTAATAGGATTATAGAACCTGTACCCTTTCGTCCCTGCTTCATATCCAAGAAACACCACTCGGACACTTCTATCATCAAGCTTCTTCACATTTTGATCAGTCACTTTTATGTAAGCTATACAACCAAAAACACGAAGTTGACTTACATTTGGAGTTCGCCTGTACCACATTTCATATGGCGTTTTTTCTTCCAGGCTCCTTGTGAAAGCTCTGTTCAGCAAATAGACAGCTGTCATCACAGCCTCTCCCCAAAACCTTCCTGGGACATTTCTGCTCTTCAAGAGGCACCGGGCCATTCCCACGATCATTTGGTTTCTCCTTTCCACCACGCCATTCTGCTGAGGTGAGCGTGGAGCCGTTTAAGTGTCGATTAAGTCCTTCATCATCGCAGAAAACCTGAAAATTCCCAGATAGGAACTCTCCTCCTCTATCTGTTCTCAAAACTTTCAGTCTCTGATCAGACTCCACCTCAATTTTGTTTTTCACAGCCACAAACACTGAGTCTTTTGTTTTTAACAGAGCAGCCCACATGAAACGTGAGTAGTCGTCTACAGTGAGCAAGAAATACCTGTTCCCAGCTGGCGTGTTTGGAGAAATTGGACCACATAGATCTGCATGAGCCAGCTCCAAAAGCTTCTCAGCTCTATACATTGATTTTTTTGGGAAAGCTTTCCTCCGTTGCTTGCCTAGCAAGCAAGCTTCACACAGCTGGTCCGGATGGCAATCCTCTTGTCATACCACCACACACCATCTTCCTCAGTGTGAAGAAATTCAAGTGGCCAAACCTGGCATGCCACAACCCGTTCTTGTCTTCTGACTTTATAAGCAAGCACACTGGTTTAGTACTTTCTACTCGCAAAATGTACAGACGATTCTCAGAACGCTTCACTCTCATCAAGAGTCTCCTATCTAGATTATACACCTTCATCCAGCCTTCTTCAAGTTCAATCTTGCAACCTTCCTCGTCCAGCTGGCCAAGACTGATTATGTTTGACTTCAAACAGGGAATAAAATACACATTAGTAAGTGCTCTATGCTCGTGATTTTTTCCCTGAAGAAGAACTGTACCTCTTCCTTGTATCTCAACCAGAGAACCATCTCCAAATTTATTTGTACCTTTTATCTTCTGATCGATGTCTGAGAACGTTTCAGCACTCCCCGTCATATGTTTTGTCGCACTAGTATCCAAATACCAGACATCAGCCTCTATTTTTTCTCCATACTCAAACTCAGGTATCACTCATTCCTCATATAACAGAATATGCTCAGTACTCTGTTTTGTGAGCTCTGACACAGCCATAAACAGAGCTGGTTCCTCTTCCTCACGTTGCTCGGCCAGATGCACTTCTTCTTTTTCTGCACTTTTACACTCATTTGAAAAATGGCCATATTCGTTACAGTTATAGCACCTGACTTTTGTTTTGTCAAAACGTCTTCCGTTTCCTCGACCTCGACCTCGTCCTCGGCCTCGTGTCGAACTCGAACCGCCTTTGCCTCGTCGATCTTTGGATGCCAGTGCTTCCCACTGCGCTTTTGTCAGGAGAAGCTGGTCATCTTCCTTGTCAGATCTTCTCCCTTTCATCGAGGACTCGAAAGCCCTTAAACGTCCCACCGCCTCTGCCATCGTCATTTGCGACATGTCACCCCACTGCTGAATGGTTCCGACGATGGACAGAAAACGATCCGGCACCGACCTGAACAGCTTCTCGACCATGGCTTCCTCCGTGACCTCACTCCCAAGAATGCGTATTTCATTCACAATGTTTGTCAATTTCAGTGCAAACTCACTGATCATCTCGTTCTCCTCCTTGAGCAACCTGTCAAACTCACTCTTCAAGACAAGTACATTCGCCTTCTTCACTCTATCATCTTCAACCCTCATGTCTTTCAGAGCTTTCCAACCTTCTTTGGCCGTTTCTTTTCCTGAAATTTCCATCAGCATAACATCTGGGACACACTGATATCACAGCAAACGCAATCTGGTCACAGGCATCACTTACTGGCTTATCACCCTCGACAGCTTCCTATACACCGAGCGCCTTCATTGACACTCTCATTTTGAACGCCCAAACTCCATAGTTTGTTTCATCAAGCATAGGATAGGAGACGGATAAGTTTGCTCTGTTCTGAGCTCTAACCACTGTTGATCCTGTCGATGGATCCTTAGTGGCCACTGAGTTTTCAATATTTTCACTTGTTGGTGTTGTAGGTTCAACCATTGTTTGCCTTGTTTAGCTCTGATACCAAATGATGAAAACTGGATCAAACTAAACAAGGAAAACAGAATGAACTTTCGGGAAAATCAACACCAGCCAGCATCCGCAGCTCTCTGGTTCTTTTCATCGTATAAATAGCATAATTACATAAAACTAAAAATAGAAAAAACCCAACAACTCAACTAACATAAAGATGCGACATAACTGTAAACCACTCCTAGTTTGTTAAATACAAAGTGTTTGAGTACGGACCCTCATTTGATCCCTGTGGACTCGACCCAAATTTTAGCCGTTATTATTTACTTGAGGAACAACGAATTACGCCTTCCCATAAACTGTGCGGTTGTGGACACCAACCGCATTTAGGATGTCACATATGTTAACACAAATGCCGATCTCACCTCTCGGTATTGGAACCAGACCTTGAGTCAAAGTGTATTATGATTCTCTCAAACCCGAAACACTTCGACTCCGCTAAAGTCCAACAATCAAAAGATAGGGGTTCTGAAAAGTTGAACCCCTTGAATTACGTTGTGTCAGTTATCAATGTTCATCAACAAGTCCAACTCGACTCAGCTAAAGTCCAACTCAAACTAGTCTCTAATTTTCATCAACACTACCAACAAGAAATAAATCACAACTCATCAATCATATGTAATTAAATATAACTACAAAAAGTAAAAAATTTGTAGTTTACAAACTAGTATCCATGATTATGTGATTTTAGCCCATAATCATGGGGCTAGAACTAAAAGTCATCAAGCTCAATAAAAAAAATAAAGAGAAAATAAGAAATCTGAAACCCTAAACCTACTAGGGTTGAAGATCATGAATGACTTGATTCTCCTCTTTCTTGGATGTTTCTTGAA
>JAYMTQ010001396.1:0-13626 GCA_036897385.1 Geranium incanum | reverse complement strand
CTATATTGGAGTTTGTTCCCTTGTTGGGTCCTTGTCGGTATGCACTTAGTCTTTTTATTAGATCTCGTCATTTCCATTTTAAATGATTTTGCATTCTAAAGACGCCCTTTGGCAGGTCATGAGCGTTAAAGCGCTTGGAATTGCTTTGAAGTTAACATTATCGGGAATGAATCAGCTAATTTATCCTCAAACGTGGGCTTTTACCGTGATTGTCATTACTTGTGTGCTAACACAGATGAATTACTTAAACAAGGTAACCAACTGAAGTCATTTTTCTATTTTCTTCTCTACTCATCTTCTTTATTTTACTAACCCCTTTCGAAAAAAAGACATTTTTGAGGAAGCCATGTAAGAGAAAAGGTTTTCTTTAATCATTTTGTGATGCAATTCATACTTGGTAAATTTGCATCTCCTGTGTGTCTAGAACGAGAGTGATTTCTATTACTAGTAAACAATTTTACTTGATCGACCGACTTCTTTGCGAGTAGATCGTGATTTTCCTTGTGCGGACTTTTATGAGCTACTGTTCAATTTCACATATTATGATATTATCTATCAATTTCTTTTGTAGCCGACTGTTCTTTCACCGATATGATGTTCCCTCCTTTTTTGATGGTTGTTCGGTTGCCTCAATTTCATTTCCTTGCTTGACCGTTGCAGGCGCTTGATACGTTTAATACAGCCGTGGTGTCTCCCATATACTATGTAATGTTTACTTCACTAACCATTTTGGCCAGTGTGATCATGTTTAAGGTAAATCCGCTAATCGGTATTATATCATGAGTTCGGTAATGAAAGAGCTCGTGGGCCAAAATTATGCATCTCATATCATATACTTCTGCGTTTTTTTCTCTCTTTTTTCGGAGAGGTTATTTTCTATTCATTTGAGTTCCTAATGGGTTTCTAATTTCTATAACTTCCTAACAATTCATCGGGTTTTGCAGGATTGGGATAGACAGAATCCGACGCAGATTGTCACTGAAATGTGCGGGTTTGTGACTATCCTGTCTGGAACGTTTCTTCTTCACAAAACGAAGGACATGGTGGATGGTACGCACCTTACGCTCTCTCGAAGATGAATTGACCTGTTTTACGATTTTCCTTCATTGATGCAAAGTTTTAGTCCCCAAATGGTCCCAAAACGACCACTTTAGTCAGAAGCTGCAAAAAGTCCATCGGTTTAGCCCCCAAACTTGCAAAAACCTAGCAATTGGTGGATTTTCGCAAAGGGGGGATCAAATCGACATATTTTCTTTTCATGGATGAAAATTTTGTTGCTTTTCGATAGTTCAAGGACCATTTTAGCAATTATTCATCAAACTATTACTTCCCATGTCCTGATATGTCTGCTATTACCAATCTTTAGACGGCTGAAACCAAGATTCCCAACCATAGGATTAGATTGACTTTTTTGGTCCAAATTGTCATTTTTCAATAGTTGAAGGACCACTCTAGCAATTATTCATCAAACTATTACTTCCCATGACCGTGAAGCGTTAACATTTGTCCAAAAATGTCAGCTATTATCAATCTTTAGACGACCAAACTCATGACTCCCAACAATAGGATCAAATAGACATATTTTGGACTAAATTGGCCATTTTGCTATAGTTCAAGGACCATTTAGGCAATTATTCATCAAAATATTATTTCCCCTGTCTGTGAAGCTTTAACATTGTCCAAAAATGTTCAGCTATTATCAATCTTTAGACGACTGAACTCATGACTCCCAACAATAGGATCAAATAGACATATTTTGGACTAAATTGGTCATTTTGCGGTAGTTCAAGGACCCATCATTTTGTTAATTATTCATCAAAATATTACTTCCCATGACTGAAGCTTTAACATTGTCCAAAATGTTAAGTGACCTCCAAAATTGTCAGCTATTATCAATCTTTAGACGACTGAACCCAGGATTCCCAAAAATAGAATTTTTTGACATATTTCTTTACTAAATTGGTCAATTTTCGATAGTTCAAAGACCACCTTAGCAATTATTGATCACTATTACTTTCCATAACTGCGAAGCTTTGACATTGTCCAAAAATGTCAGCAAGTATTCAAATTGACATATTTTGGACTAAATTGGCCTTTTTCGATAGTTCAAGGACCATTTTGGTGAAAAATGTCAATAATGCCAAATGATGTGCAGGTTTGCCAACATCAACGTCCATCAGGCTCGCAAAGCACTCCGAGGAAGATAGCTTTGGCGAGGGCATCCCTCTCCGGCGCCAGGATTCCCAGAGATCGTCTCGATGCAATTCATCGGAATCTTGCCCGTGCCATTCCTGATGGACTCGACGATGAACTCTACCGCCGCCTTATTCTCTCTCTTTTTATGGGTATAGTTGGAAGGGAAAGATGGTAAAATCTTGGTTTGTTGTTTATTTTTCTCTCAAATTGGCAAATTCTATTGTTAGTAGCAAAGACAACCCCATTGTGAGGGGTTTGAGGAGAAATGTTAAAGCCCTAGCTCTTCCTTGAATTTTGTAAAATGTGTAAAAGATGGTTATATATTTATATGTATACAAAATGTACTATTTTTTGCCCATTTTCCAGTTGATTCTCATACAAAACTAGCCAATGACATATAACATTGAATGACTAATATTTATAGGAGATGTATAACACGATTTTTAATTCACTGTGATGAATTAATTTTATATCCATTTTAAAACCGTTGGAATAAATTGATACAAAAATAGTTTATTGTAGTACATGATAATGCGAACTGCAATTTTCCCACATACAAAACATTTTCTTCTCATGCTTATATCAACACATGTGCATGTCAAATTTTTAATATGATCAAACTCGAGTTTGTCTCACTGACTTAAGAATTAAAACTCAAGCTTTAATTCAAGTTCAGTTTGATTTATAACACAACTCTTTTGTAAGGAAGTGGTGTGTACTTTTTTTTGTACAAAGTGCAAATATTTTACAAAAATAACAAAGATGACCTTTAAAATTCAGATTCAAAAAATAAGCTAAATTACAAATTTTAGTTAAAAGAAAATTTATTTATTCATTTCAACAAAACAATTCTTAATTTTAAATGATAAAAAACAAAGTTCACATCATTTTTTGTTATTAACAAATTGCACAAGACCGTCTTGCAATAGTACATGTAATGACAATACATGAACCAACATAAAAAAAAATCCCTTTGATTCAGAGACAAATTTCCACAAACAGCCAGTTTCTTTATAGCCCCTCACTCAAGTTGCTATAGTTTTGGGCTTCTATTGCTACATTAGAGCTTTTCTAGACAAGATTTAAGTTACAGACATCTACCAAAACCCAGAAGCACAGAGACTCATTCACAACACTAACACACTGATGATAAGAGCTTGACTCACATTTCAGGCACATCATCGCTTCCGGCGCTTCGGCTCAACCTGCAAGAGATTTGGAAGACTTCAGCACAAAACGAGAGGTGCTAATAGAATCGATGAACATGCTTTTTTGCCATTTTTGTGTTTACGTGATAGCTATCATAGGTTTAGGTAATGGAGGGATTCAATTGCCATAGCTATCATAGGTTTAGGTAATGGAGGTAATGGTGTGGATCTTCATGTTTAAAGACATACAAATCCCTTTATTTTTGGAACCCACAACCCTCCCTTGTAATATGATAATGATTTTAAGAAGTATTCTCGGATCCATTGTTCAGAAAATATCTTACTCAACCAGTCAAATCTCGAACGAGTGGCATATTTAGAAATGTACTTCTCATAACACGAACCAAAAGATCTTCGTATATAAACGACATGCAGATAAAATCTCAGTTGTCAGAAAATTGGTAAAGGCATGTAAAGGTTTAACAACGTATCTGAAAAAACGCCTATTCATTACTCAACAAGGCAACGACTAAGTATCAGGCAGGAAAATTGTACTTGGTGAGATAATTATAAACTGAATAGCATAAACGAACAAATCTGTGCCTCCAATTATATA
Source organism: Geranium incanum (assembly GCA_036897385.1). Lineage (NCBI taxonomy): Eukaryota > Viridiplantae > Streptophyta > Magnoliopsida > Geraniales > Geraniaceae > Geranium > Geranium incanum. Next base: position 9,666 of record JAYMTQ010001396.1, on the reverse strand, counting down.
AGCCCGGGAAAGACTCCATACTTCCACTGGAGATGCAGAGAATCCATTCTGGGATCTCTTGACATCGTCTTCAGATGAACATTCAGAACATAAAAAATGTTCTAACTTCTTCGCATCTTCAGTAGTCATGTCCACACAAGCGGGGTGGTACCTTCAACAAAACAAGCATGCATGTCAGGCACTCATGATGGTAAAAGTCAACTAATTGGCAAATCTGAGCTATACAACACCAGCCGACATAAATGTCATTAAGTCACTGAACATGCATTTAGAGATAGAGAAAACAAATTAACACAAAACTAGAGGTTTAATCCACTGAAAACACGAAAAATGGGTCTATTTTTGAAAGCTACCTCGGAGAAGTAAACTGTGAATAACAGAAACTATTAAATCAGAATTATGAAACTAAGAAAGGTCGAGAGATAGAATACAGCATAGCAAATCCAACTACTTGAAAGAAAATATGCACAATCCCATTGGAGTTCATGGGCAAGTATTAGAGGCATAGTCATGGAATGCTTACAGACAAACCTACCAAAAATCCCCTCGTAGATAAAATTTAACCCCATAATTGGTTCTTCCCGAACTCTATTTTACTTCCATACAGAAACAAAAAAGAAAACTCTTTTCCACGAACAAGTAGCACAAATTAATAATGTCAAAACGCAAGAAATCCAAAAATAGTAACAACAAAATAGAATTACCAGTCCTTGCAACCTTCACATTGTACCATGAGGTCGTCCGGATTATAAGGCATCTCACATTTGCAATACCTTCAAAAAACCACAAACAAATAGCCATCACCACCAAAAAGGATACAGAAAACACCAATAGCTATATATATGATGTGAGTCATTACCTAATCATTTGAGCTCAATTCATTAAACACTCAGACCCAAATGTGTTATAATCGAGCTCGTTTAGTTAACAAACCAAACTTGAATATAAGTTTTAAAATTGAGCCAAATTCGAACCTTACTAGAACAAGCTCAAGCTTAACTTTTTAGATTTGTTCAAGCCTAACCAAGCAATATTTTTTCTAGCTGAACAATTTTGAACTCAATTCGACTCGATTACACTCCTAAATGTAAACAATAAAAGAGACATTACCGATAACTCTGTATATGGCACGATGTATTACCGAACCAGTGGAGCTCATTTCAGTAAACACTCAGCTCAAATTTATTATAATCGAGATCAGATTGCGCTCGTTTAGTTGACAAACCAACTCGAATACAAATTTCCAAATTGAGCCAAATTCGAACCTTAATAAAATAAGCTCAAGCTTAACTTTTTAGATATGTTCGAACCTAACCACGCAATTTTTTCCAACCTGAACAATTTTGTACTCAATGCGACTCGATTACACTCCTAGAAATATACAACAAAAGAGACATTACCTATAGCTCTGTATATGGTGCGAGTTATTACTGAATCATTTGAGCTCGATTCATTGAACACTCGACACAAATTTGTTATAATCGAGTTCATGTCAGAATGTTGCGCTCGTTTAGATAACAAACCAAACTCGAATACAAGTTTTCAAATCGCACCCAATTTGAACCTTACTAAAACAAACAAGCTCAAGCTTAACCTTTTAGATTTGCTCTATCCTATAACCGAGCAAATAATTTTCAATCTGAACAATTTTCAACTTGAATACACTCCTAAACTTAAACAACAAAAGAGACATTACAGATAGCTCTATATTATGGCACGAGTTATTACGTAATCATTTGAGCTCGATTCACTAAACACTCGACTCAAATTTGTCATAATCAAGCTCGTGTCAAATTTGTTGCGCGCATTTAGCTGACAAACCAAACTCAAATTCAAGTTTTCAAATTGCACCAAATCCAAACCTTACTAAAAAGAGCTCAAGCTTAATTTTTTAGACTAGCTCTACCCTATAACCAATCAAATAAATTCAAGCTGCACACTTTTAAACACCATTCAACTCGATTACACACCTAAACATAAACAACAATATCGCTAGTTAATACCTAATCATTTGACCTTGATTCACTACCACTCGACTCAAATTTGCTATAATCGAGCTCATGTCAAAATGTCTCATTTAGTCATCAAACCAAACCCAAACACAAGTTCCCAAATCACCCCAAATCGAAACCTTACTAAAACAAGCTCAACCCTAACATTTCCACACTTCCTCTGCCCTACACAACCAATCAAAATCAAATTTTTATTTCAACCCAGAACAATTCGGAGCACTCACACGGCAACCCTGTCGGGCGTGAACCCTCCAGTCGATGCCTTGTACTCGAACCTGCAAAAATAGTCCTCGACCCCGACATCCTCGAGCTTGGTGTAGTTCTTGAACGAGTGCACCACGCACTTTCCCTCAATGGTGTGCGCGCTCTGCACGTCGTAGTGGTCCGAGAGGAACAGCTCCTTGACGCCGTGGAACTGCCTCCTCCCTCCGATCGACTCCTCGGGGCGATAGTACCAGCGCACCCTCACCTTCACGTTGCTCCGGCCGTCGCTCTCGATCCCCTCGACGCGCGCCACGTACGGCGGCTTCCCGGCGTCGGAGGGACGCATCAGCACCGCGTCCCCAACTGCACAAAAACCCACATTTCTCAGAATTTTCATTGGGGCATTTTCACGAACACCTTGCGTGCACAATTTCGGAATTTCGAATCGCGCGTAGCTAGGGCTCACCTGTGACTTGCTTGGTGGTGCCGCGGATGGTGTAGGAGTCGAGGTCCTTGCGGGCGGGTTTGGGCTTGGGAGCGAGGCCTGGTCGGGTCTTGGCCATGGATGATGGATTGGAGAGAGAGAGGAACGAAACGAACCCTAGGGCACACTGTAGAACAAGGTTGTACTTGTGGAGAAGAAGAGACACATTTGACTTTTGAACACTCAACTTTGTTTTTTTTTTATTTACGTGATTATTATTTTATGTATCTTTTTAAAATTTGGGTGTATCAAGATTTAACATGTTTTTTTTCGATTTGAATAAATTACGGGATAAATATATTGTTTCGATAATACGATGTTCTTGATGTCTTTGGCGTGTAGAAAAAGTGTTGGCGTGTGATTTCTGTCTCGATACGACAAATTTATTTGAATTGTCTAATTTGGTCGAGATGAATTATAAATTTAGAATCTTTAATCGAGTTCAAGAAAACAATGTGAAAGAAAATGACAGTATTTTAAGTTGGGATAGTGATATGTAATTATCATCTTTTTAATCATGTAGTTATATATTTTTTATAAAGAAATTGAGTAGATCGAGATTTAACGTGTTTCTGATTCGAAAAAATCTCGTGATAAATATATCATTTCGATGAAATTTTACAATGGTCTGTGATTGTCGTGTGAAAATAGTGCTAGCCTACAATTTCTCTCTTGTGTATTACAACAGTTTGTTTTTAGTTATCTAATATGACCAAGATAGACTGAGATGTAGATTTTTTGAGAATCAAAATAAGAATTTAATATCTTTATTCCTATTCGAGACAACATGCCCCGTAATCGAATTTCATGAAATTCTTATATTTTATACCGTTTTGACTTATCGAGTTTCTATTGGATTTACTCTGAACCGATTTTATGAATTTTTTACATCTTAATCTAATTTTGATTCGTTTTTTATTGGCACGGTATTTTTAGGCCCACCTAATGAGTACGGATAACTTAATATGAGCCGTATGTCAAGATCGATTAATTTTCAGTTTAGTTCAACTTTCTGTCGGCCCTAAATTTATAAATCGAAACCGAACCAATGGGTTTTGATTCTGAACGGAATCAAATGTTTACACATGCAGGCAAAAACGACCTCGTTTCATGCGAGACACAGTTGCAATCGCGGAGCTATAAGTTTCCGCTAAAACAGAACCGTCCGATACGAAGACCGAGACTCGACAACACACAGTGAAGAAGAGCGAAAAAGACCAATTTTTTTCTTCTTCTTCTTCGTCGAACCCAACAACAATGGCATCATCTTCAGTGGCAACGACGTCGTCGGCAGCGGAGGAGGAGCTGACCCTGACGGTGAAATGGAGCGGGAAGGAGTACACGGTCCGTGTCTGCGGCGACGACTCTGTGGCCGAGTTGAAGCGCCGAATCTGCGAGGTCACCAACGTTTTGCCCAAGCGCCAGAAGCTCCTCTACCCTAAGGTCGGGTCGAGGCTCGCCGACGAATCGCTTCTTCTCGCTCAGATCCCCCTCAAATCCTCGCTCAAAATGACCATGATCGGGTTCGCGTCTCTTCGATGGCTTTTTTATGAAATGGGTTTGTTGAATTTGTTGCTGGTTTGGGGTTTTTGGATGGGGAATTGGTGGGCGTGGCTTTGTCTGGCAATTGGGTTTGTGTTGTATGAATCTATTGGGGGTGTTTTGTGTTTGGTTGATTTGGGTGTTTCTATGGTGGGTTCATTGTGGAATGGTGGTTTGTTCAATTGAGTTGTGTGGTTATTGTGATGAAATGAGTCATTTGTATGTATATGCATTTGAGTTATGTGGTTTGTTGGATTTGTTGCTGGTTTGTAGTTTTTGGATGAGGGACTGGTGTTAGTGGCTTTGTAAGGCAATTGAGTTTGTGTTGTCTGAATCTATTGGGGGTGTCTTGTTTGTGTTTGTGTTTGTGTTTGATTGATTTGGGTGTTTCTGTGGTGGGTTCATGATGGAATGTTCAATTGAAATTGTGATCATTGAGTTGAAATATGTTGTTCCTATGCGTTTGCGTTTATTTTTGGCTTGAATGGAGTGGTTTCGTGGTGGATTGATGGTTTAGTCAGTTGAAATTGTGTGATTGCTGAGATGAAACGAGTCATTAGTATGTATTTGGATTTTTATTGTTGCTTGAATTGAGTGTTTTCATGGTGTGTTCATGGTTGGTTGATGGTTTATTCAGTTGAAATTGGGTGATCGTTGAGTTGAAACGAGTTATTCATGTGTATTTGCATTTATTTTTTGCTTGAATTGAGTGTTTTCATGGCTGATTCATGGTAGATTGATGGTTAGTTCAATTGGAATTTTGTGATTGTTGAGATAAAACTTGTCATTCATATGTATTTGCATTTTTTTTTGCTTGAATTGAGTGTTTTGATTGCGGGTTCATGGTAGATTGATAGTTAGTTCAATCGAATTTGTTTGATTGCTGAGATAAAACGACTCATTCATATCTATTTGCATTTGTTTTTTGCTTCAATTGAGTGTTTTCATGGCGGGCTCATCACTCATGGTAGATTGATGGTAAGTTCGATTGAAATTGTGTGATTGTTGAGTTGAAACGAGTCGTTCCTATGTATTAGCATTTATTTTCTTGCTTGAATCGAGTGTTTTTGTGGTGGGTTCAAGGATGATTAGTGATTGCTATTTCCAGTTTCTTTTCTTTAGATTTTAGCTAGATAGAGTTAGGTTGATTCGAGTTATCATGAAATTTGATTTAAGCCCTAATTTGGTATCATGACATTGTTGCTTGTTGAATCGTATCAATGAACGCCGCAAGCAAGAATTGTAGTGAAGTTTATGCATTTCAGTTGTTAAAATCGAATTTCGGTTTCATGATCTGTCATACTTGTGATGGATTTTCAGTACTGTAGAAGATGATATAATTGTGGACCAAGTGGATATGGGTGAGGTCGTTGATGACTTTGAAATCGGCCAAGATGAAGCCGTTGACATAAAGGATAAAGAGGCCAATAAACAGAAACTGAGGAGACGTATTGATCAGTACAAGGTTAGTCGTTTCTTCTTTCATATATTAACAAAACAATATCCCGTCAACTGTATTACAATTGAATTCGGAAACCATGCTTAGTTTGTATTTAACTCCTCACAACTCATGTACAGCAAATTAGGGAATCATATATAGTAGGGAAAATGGCAAAAGGGTGCTTTATATTATTACACTTTTGCAAGAGGGTGTTGTGTACTTTGTTAATGGCAAAAAGGTGTTGTGAACTTTGATTTATTGTGCAAAATGTATGTATTTATAAAAATTGATGAAATTGCCCTTGCAATTAAGAATTTGGATTTTTTGTAAAGTAATTTCAAAAATAGTTTGACTGAAAGATAGTTAAAAGATTTTTTTGGAAAAACGTTTAAAAATAATTAGTAACTTTAAGGGCAATTTAGACATTTGTGTACTAATACACACATTTTGCACAAAAAATCAAAATTCACACCACCTTCCTTTTTTCCATTAAGAAAGTACACAACACCCTCTTGCGAAAGTGTGATAGTATACAACACCATTTTGTCATTTTCCCTATATAGTGTACAGTTCATATATGCAATGATACTTTCTTTATCGCACTTTGAGTTATACAGATTGTTCTCCGGAACCCATGTCGGGAGGGAAAGAAACTGCTGGTTCTGGATATAGATTACACCCTGTTTGATCACCGGTCCACAGCGGAGAACCCGCTTCAGCTTATGCGACCTTGTAAGTGACCTTTACGTGGCAGGTCTCTGCATATTTGGTCTTTTATAGTTTCTAAATTTGTGTGTATGTAGATTTGCATGAGTTCCTTACAGCGGCATATGCTGAGTATGATATCATGATATGGTCTGCAACAAGGTTAGATTCTTACTCCTCCCGAATAAAAGCATATTCAAGTTAATGCCATTGTTGAAGACATAGACCGAGATTATACATAAAATTTTACGTAACAGTGACATTGCTGATTCAATGTTATGTCATTTTAGATTTTCATTGTCCACATTTGAAATTTACTAATCTAGCGTTGATATTCTTGGCACCAAACACGCTTTATAAAGGATTTCACACCCGAAAATAAAAATTGGGCAAACTTATCTCCTTTCTTGCAGCATGAAGTGGGTTGAGCTGAAAATGGGGCAGCTCGGTGTTCTAGACAACCCTAACTACAAGATCACGGCTCTCCTGGATCATCTAGCCATGATCACCGTTCAATCCGATTCACGTGGAATCTTCGACTGCAAGCCTCTTGGCTTGATATGGGCTCAATTTCCCAAGGTATTTCAAACTACATCCTCACACATTTCCTTTTCAGTAATTTAAAAACCGGCCAAAACAACGACCCAAATTTATATAGTCTGGTGGTTTAAGTTGGCTAGGTGGATCCAGGCGGGTCTGGGCGTTTTTTTTTTAATTTTGGTTTTTAAAAGATAAATATATACTAGTAAGTACTTTTCATAAGGATGTGCATATAACAAATATTAAAATATTCATGTTTTTCTATCTTAAATATGTATTATGATCACTATTACTTTTATACCGTATAAATTATAATTCATGTTTTGATTGTATAAATCGGTAAATGTAATAATTTATTCAAATTTTTTTTGAAAAATAGAGAAATACAAATTTGACTAATCTCCAAAGTCCCTATCCGCCCGACTAGCTCCTAGTAAGAGGTCTAGTCTTTGAATCCTAGTGGGTCCTCTTCTTGAGGGCATGGGTGGGGACAAGGGTAAATTAGGAATTGCCAATAAAAATAATCCCCTCTTTTGCAGTTAATTTACCAAATTTTGAGACAACTGTTGAGCTTGAATGCTTAAAAAGCTTTTGTAACAGATCGTAAGTGTGCCTTGGATTGGCACAACATTCCATTACCTTACGTGATGAATAAACACATTATTTAGATATATTGATGTGGTCTCTTAGGCTGCAAGTTAATAACATCTTCCCTAAAATCAATGATGTCACAACATACACCCCATTGTTAAGCCTTGATGTGGGAAGTCTATTTTACCCGTGCTCATTTATTGAATGTTAGCTGTCACCTAAATTCGATAGTTTTTTTTAATTATTATTATAGGGCTTGATATGTGTCCTTTTCCTAATCTTCAGGCTGTGGTGAGAGAAGTTACAGGAGAAAGTAGAATACCAACTATTGAGTTGGTCAGGTGCAAGCTAACATTGTTTTATGATTATTGGCCGATAAATGAGGTATTTCTCATCGAGATGTGATCATTCTTTTCAAAGTTTTCGTACCGTGTCTATTCTCTTATTCAATATTTATTTCTCAAACAGGGTTTTGAGTTCTTATATGCTTCATGCAGATCTTGGCGGGTTTGCTACCCAAGGGTACACTTATACCGTCAACTTTTGAAACAATTGGGCACATTGCACATATGAACCTGAGAGAGGAACTTCTTCCTTACAAGAAGCTTATAGCACAGGTATTTAGTTATGTGTATCAATAGTTTTAACTTATGAACTCTTATAGAGTTGAAATATGAATGAAAATCCTCATAATGAAAGAAGATTGGGTCCGTGCCATTTGCAGGTTATTTTGGATAAAAATAGGGCAAAGATACGAACAGTTGTGAATAAGACAGATCCTATCCATAATGAGTACAGAACAATGGATCTTGAAGTTTTGGCTGGAAATCACTCTCTAGTGACCACAGTAGTCGAGAATGGACTCCGATTCCAAGTCGATTTCGCAAAAGTGTAAGCACTTCCTTACCAGCAATCAAATGGGAAACTACAGTGATTTTATATTTCAGTTACTGTGTGCTATTGAGTCAAACTTCCATGACGCGTTATTCATAATGTGTATTGATTACATTTTTCATCGTTTATGTTGCTTGTTGGTATGGTTATTCTGCTAACGATTCTTTTTAATCACTTAACGATTGTTTCTTTTGTTAGTTTTTATTTTAACCACCTTAAGAGTCTTTGTCGATTGTCTTTGTTCCCATGGATGTTAGATGCAGTCTGCGAGTTACTTTCTTATAATGTACGATGAATTTGTGGAAATAATTTATAAGCATGAAACTAGAGTAAAAGCAAAGTAGTGAAAAATTCTACCGTAATTCTGAGGCTTATTTGTTTTTTTTTCTTCATTTTCCCCCAGCTATTGGAATTCAAGACTCGCAACCGAAAGGCAGAGGCTTCTGAATGGCTTTAAGCGCGATGATGTTGTTTGTATGTTCGTATTTTGGTCTCCTTCATATGAATCATATCATGTTGTGGATTATTTATTTTACACCATAACGAGACTAAGAATATGATAAAGCTATACTCATAGGATTACGAAACATCAGATTTGGTAAATTCCCGGAACACCTTGCATCGTGCAATAACCTTTGGCAAGAGTTATACGTCTATCACTCTCTTCTTCTCATAGGGTTTCTAATGATATATATCTTTTTATATTTTCCAATCACATCTTCGTTTATATATTCCCCTGTTTTCTGAATTTGACAGGTGACGTTTTCTCTGGAGTTGGGCCAATAGCTGTAGCTGCAGGAAAGATAGTAAAGTGTGTGTATGCTAATGATTTGAATCCTCAAGCAATTGAATATTTAGAAAGAAATACACTCGTCAACAAAGTCGAGAAGAGGGTTAAGGTATGGTTGATTTATAGTATTTTATAGTAGTTTCTTGCAGCACAATAAACTCTTTTCAGGTGATACCTCTCGATCACACTGATGTTGTTCTTTACTGTTTTCCAGATCTTCAATATGGATGGAAGGAGGTTCATTGATGCAATGTTCCGGAGTGACCAAAATCGGCCGATCACCCAAGTTGTTATGAATCTGCCAAATAGTGCCGTAGAGTATCTAGGTATATTACTCTCTCGGCCTCGCCTTCTCTTTCTCTTGGAATTGAATTTCAGATGCTCAATGTGCTTGTTTATTTTGGTCATTGCTGTTTGTTTGTAGTTTACTTGCGGTAAAAGTTTTTGTAACTTGGGAAAATGA
>JAYMTQ010001395.1:0-13628 GCA_036897385.1 Geranium incanum | reverse complement strand
AAATTTATCCAGAGAGGTAAGGGTGTCGTTGAGGCTATTCTTATACTGTTTATGTGTAAACGGTACGCAGTTGACACTCGACTTTCGGGTGCGGAGTTCTTTCTCGCTCGTGATGTCAATGAAATTTTGGTTTGCTTTTAAAAAAAAAAACTACACCTAACTACTATTTGTAATTTTTAAATCATCTCATTTCAATTTTTGTTTGCAAGTTTCTCAATTTTGTTACGAAAAGACGACAAATGTCCATCTCTAACTTAAAATTGATAGCGATTAAGAATTTATTTGAATGCCTCCTATAACAATTAAATTTGAGTGCATACTTGTTCATTTATTGGAGTGGGGACGGTGGCCCATAAGGCGATATTGATGACTATGAGGTGCCATGCATGCTCAAGGTGATTTGGGAACTCACTTGTGGACCGAACAACTTAGCTCACATAAATTGCAGAGCTGTGTATAATATTTTTACTATCGTGAAGCTCATTACTGGTACATGTATCATGTATGGGAAGGAATTTAAGGAGTTGTTAAAACTCGATTAAGCTAGAAAGTACATGCAATTTTTGCCATGCGAGGACATCTCCTTTGGCCATCTGGTTTTCTAGTATCAAATCAAATACTTTCCTTCTTGGGATTACTTTGCAAGTGGCAGTGCCAATTCTCGTAGTGGACACTCCATTTGAGCTTACTCTGCAAGTGGCAAGTTTATAAATTGATTTCATGCAAGTGAGTTGATTCACTCCAGTGAAACTCCCTATCTCCGTCTATATTCTCTCTCTCTGATTATCGTTGGTTTTTTTATATTTAAATTTTGGTTTGAAATTTTTTTTCGGGTTTGGGGTTTTTGTTTGTTTTTGGAATTTTGGTTTTAGATTGTCAGAGAAAGAGCCATCGAAGTATATCACTGGAAACAACCCACTTTTCCTAATGGTATAAATTTATAACTTTAATGAAAATTTTGGGGTAAAATTTTCATCTTATATGATTTTAACGATAGGATTTCATGACACAAACGGACTAGAATAATATGAAGTTAGGGTACCAAAAAAGGAAAAATAATAATTAGAACATTAAAGTGGAAATTAACTATAAGCATGTGTAGTAAACTGTCATTTTTCCTAAATACCAATTGTGGCTCCCGAGCTAAGTACCATTACCGTTTGTAGAAATGGCAAACTCATCCGAAGGAACTTCACCAAACACTTATTCCATTTCCTAAAAAATTGGTAAACATGCATACATACAGTATTACTTTAGGAAAGAAACACTACATACTATTCATGTCTTAAGTGGTAGAGTAAGATCATGCTCTTTTCTTGTGAATAGAAGAAACCTCCAATTTTTCTCACATTCAATCTCTCAATCTTATTACTCTAGAGCTTTAACTTTTAAATGACATCAAGAAGTTGTAACAATTATACCACTATGAACTCAAGGAGTTCCTAATTTTTTACATCTCATCTCAATTGTGATCTGAGGCCTTTATTTTAAGAGGGGACGTTGGGGTTATTCTGATTTACCTCACCACAAACAGTGTAATGTTTAACCGTTAAGAGTGTCCCTTTGGGAATAAAAAACATAAATTAGGTGATTAAAAAAATCAAAAATAGTAATTTTATGTAGCTAACTAAATTCATGCATAGTTAGGTGTATATATGTACAATCATCCTACAATTAAGTGTGATTAAATGTCACTGTTTCTAAATTTAATTAAAGTTAAGTTCAGAATATCTGCTCAAAAAATAAAACTCACTTAACATATATTTTCATTGACAAGTACAATACGTCATCACAATCAATTTGCGAGCTAAAATCTCACAAATCATCAGAATCTTCTCTGATCGCATTCAATTTTCTCTGATCGCATTCAATTTTCGAATTCAATGTTCATAGTACAGATGAAAATTATGTCATCACTATTGCGATAGGTCCATGACACAAACTTGATGAAGCTATGAAATGTTTCATTGAACTCAATTTTTTTGTCATCACTTTGTTTAAAAGCTCATGAGAATGTTTTATTACATAAACATGATGACACCATGAATCGTTTCATCGAGATGGATTTTTGTTTCATCAGTAAGTATTAAATGTTTCATCATAAATTTAAATATTGAATGTTTCGTGTAAAGTTTTACCAATATGTAAGTATCTTTTTTTCCAATTGGTTCATGTCAAAGTTCATTTGTTTTATTTGTATGTCATTGTAAATTGTTTCATTGTCAAATCTTATTGTTTCATGACATGTTATCCCCTCAAAGAAACGCGTCATAAATCTGGTCCGTTGTCGTCCCCTGCAATAGGAAATGGTAAAATTGTTTGCATAAGATGACACAATTATAGTCTTCAATAAAACATATAACATATACGCAGTTAATCGATTTACAGCAATGGCATATGAACATATTCGTGTATATAGTCCAGCCATTTCCTTATTTTTCATTAAAAAGAGTATCTGGTTGGCTCATGAACTGGTTACTGACGTCCACTTCTTATCTAGTTGTAAGATCTGCAGATCGAATACGTAGAATCATTAACGTTTGGAGCTATTATTTTTTTCATGCTAGTAATAGAGGGACACAAATAAATGACGCAATGAAATAGTTTCAACGTGATCAAGGTTCATCAATGGTAGATCAACATCATACAGATTCCAGCTGAAACTGAAATTCGATTTTAGTAGAAAATAATACATTTTGGATTAGAAAATGCATCGTTGCTGTCAACCTCCATATTGATTTCACTGCTTTCAGAGATCAGAATAAATATGTTTCATGACCCTCACCTCCCATTACTGATTCTTCTTGGAGCTTTGCAGTGATTGTCAATCGTATTGTTCAAAATTAGCAAAATCGTGGTTTTAGTATGTCATTTATACAGATTTGAAAATTATCAATTCCTTGATTTAAGGAACCTCTCATATTAATGGTTCCCAAAATGTCATTCTTACCCCTGTTGACCAATTTCTAAAGGAGGATTAGTTATTTCAATGAGCATCATCTCAGCCGTCAGTTATTTTCATCCGATTGTGAGAAAGTGTTCTAAGATTTGTAATGCGAGAGGTGTTTGTAGTCAAGTCCTTCCCCAATTTAATTTTATAATAACTTTATTTTAAGAATGTCTTAGAAAAATATAGAGGGATAATTCACTTAACACTACTTAATTATACACCATTTTTACATTGATATGCTTAACTAAAATTTCTCTCTACTAGTACCTAACTAATTTTAATTCTCACACCATCTTTTTCCATCAATTTTCTGTTTCACATGTTAGATAATATTAAATAATGACCAAAATCCCTTTCTTTCGTAATTACTCTTGTTCCTCTATTTTTTCTAATTTAATTTTGAGAACCAAAGCATGTTCATGTCTCGATTGCATGGCAGTTGTGAACAAAAACTTCATCGTTACGCCAAACACCATCATCAACCTTACCACCTCCAAGTTACTTGTCAAATTTGGTTTCATGAGGATCAATTTCTCTTTTCCCCATTTCGTTTCCCTTTCTAGACCTTGGTGAAATGTCATCTTCTCGTTTCCACTTTTGAGTGTTGGTTTATGTAGAATCCCCAAAATTTATTCAAACTCTTGAAATTCATATCACAATCTCCAAACCTACATTGATGATAAAATCAAAATCCAGAGAGTATGGCAAATCCTATAAATATATGTAGAGGAAAGAGAGTTGGCCCATCTCTTAGACTCACATAAAACAAAAAAAATAAATGGTGTTTACATCCAATTCCATATCAAATTTTTAATCCTTTGCCATGAACTGAAATTAAATAAAAGCCAACTATGTTTCCCAAACCCCAAAACTATCTTTTTGCTTAGGGAAAACTTCACCAAATTACAATTAGAATAAGTTGTTTTGCATATAAATACACATAAATATTTTTTTGGTTTGGTGGATACCCAACTTTGACAAAATTGTTACAGTTACTCATTCTGTCAGGAGGTTCGTTATTTTTTAATTTTGTGAAATGAACAAAATACTCTTTATAAATAAATGAGTTATTTTAAATGAATTGAAAAGAATTAAATGACGTTGACTTTTTCGTTGGAGATTTTGGCTCGTCGAGCAGTCTAATTCAATAGTTAATCAAGAGATTTGACCATTTATACATGATGGATATGTGTGAGTGTCTGAATTAATTAGCTCAAATTATATTAGATCATCCATTTAATGGATTGTGCTTTGAAATTGAATGTTGAAATGAGCATAAGATTTGACTTTTTTCTAAACTTGCGATATATTATTGTTATCACGTTAGCTGCATATGTAATTTTCTTAAGAACAACAAATTTGAATTTTATCCTCATCTCATAAAAATCATCTCTGGTTTTGGTAATGCCCAGATCTAGTTTTTCGTTCTTCCTCGACAGATCTGGGTTCTTCAAAATGCAAATCGTCTTTAGAGGTTGTGTAAATATAAACTTTTGTTAGTCATATGTTTGTTTTGAAAATCAAGAGGGAGGGTGAGAGAGAAGGAGATGAGAGAGAATGGTTAAAGTGGGATGATTTGAAAATAAAAATGATAATTGAGGGCATTTTAGTATTTTTAACAAAAATTTATACAACTAATTTCTCTTTCAAGGATATTTTAATCTTTTGAAAATAAATAAATAAAAATCTATGGAACCTTATGGAAAATGTAATGGTGACAACCTTGCCAAAATTGGGTATTTACCAAGCCAAAAGAAATATTTAGGTGTAGTTACGTGCAAAACAACTAAATCTAGGTGTAGCCAGTAGACATTTTTCCTTTTACTTATCTAGTAATCTACTACATTTAATGCTAACTAACCCACTCACCAGTAAATCCCATTTTTTATCAGTCCGTTCTCATCGACGAAATGTCCACTCTCTATCAAATTCTCTTTCTCCACTTGAAAATCTCTACTCTTACCGTCCAAAGTTATTTTGAATTGGAATTCGGGTAGTACAACGACAGAGTTTAGTGTAAATTATTAATTCCTTCGATCTCGTCAATAGAGTTTTTAGAGCTCGAGTTTGGAGCGAACCACGCATGTATGATTCACCGGTTCAATGGATATGTCTCCTCATTCATTGACAATCTCCACATATCTCCGATCATGCTCTTTAGATAGGAAAAATCAATTTTATTATGCAATCACATTTTTTTAAATTGTAAGGAAAGTTGAGGATATTTTTGTCTTTTAACTTGTACACAAATGAAACTACTTTGTATATTGGGAATGGAAAAAAGAATTGTTTAGTTAGGTATACTAATATAAAAATGAAGTATAGTTGGTGAAATTAGGCCGAATCATCCCCAACATTTGTTCTTATTGAGCGATTACAGATATCGAAGTGTAGTAGATACGATTGTCTGTATAAAACAGCAACCTTTAAGCTCGCGTGGGTTCAGCTAATCTGAAATGGCGATCAGTAGCAGGAGGGCTTTGATTCATCTCTCTAAACTCAACTTCTCATCGATATCTTCTTCTTTCCAGTCCTCTTCAAGACGTTGTTTCGCTTCTTCTCCATTATTATCCCAGTTTGAAGTGAGCTTCTCTTCTTTCTTTTGGCTTCCACAGTCTCAATTTTTCGTTTCGATCAACCCATGAATTTTGACATTTTTTTGGGTCTAAATGAACATCACCAAGCTCTGCTGTGCTGATCCCAAACTGGGTAACTGAAAAAGTCGGTTTTGGTGACGATATTGGTTGTGGTTTTTGGTCTTTTGACTGTGAAAGTTGTAACCTTTGTCCTATGATGGGACTCTGGTTTTACTTTTCATTTCCCCCCTTTAGGCCTGTTTATTTGCTGAATTGCATGTTTGTTCAATTGGGTACTGATAGGTGGGGATTGATGATCTTTTCTTATTTGTAAAGATTCTTAACCATAGTGTTGGGTTTGTAAGTTGTAGGAAATAGCTTTCAATTGATTAGTTTTATGACCATGGAGTAAAAAAAAAGTAGATATGTAATTTCATATGCAGTGTTACGGTAATGATCAGGTTGGGGAATTCAATTTCATCTCCATAAACCAATATCATACTGCCTTATGGAGCTCAAACGAGTGAGGCATTGCAGCATTACTTTTCAACACTGTTAGTTCTTCTTTCAGACATTTGAGCATCATGATCTACATAATTCACTTATCTCCCCCCTTTTGAATTTGATATTTGACAGAGTAATAGGATACTTTCTTCATTTTTATCTTAGTTTAGGGTTTAAATTGAAAAAATATTTTGTATGCTCTTATGTAGGACAGTATTAACCAATGCAAATTGGCAGATTAAAGCAAACATGTAATTTTATGAAGCTGGAAAACCATTAAAAAAGTTTCTTATGTATATATGTTTTCTGCAATCATGAAATTAACTACTCTTTTGGTATTATTGACGAGTCACAGACTGTGGGGTTTATCGGACTGGGAAACATGGGATCAAGAATGGCAAACAATCTAATTAAGGCTGGATACAGAGTAGCAGTCAATGATATGTAATACCTATAAATTTCTTTCTTCCGAACAAATAGTATGATTAATTGGTCTAAATTTTCAGCTTCGTGTGGACCAAAGTGAAACTTTTGCTATTTTTTTCTTCTCAGAAACTCTAGTGTGATGAAGACGTTCTTTGACATGGGAGTCACCACGAAAGGAACGCCTCTTGAGATTGCAGAAATAAGTGATGTTGTAATAACAATGCTGCCCTCGCCATCTCATGTAAGTTTGCGCTGTTACTAGTCTAATTCTGTTGATGTGCAATGTGAGCCCATTGTGAGCACATTTTCATGATAACTCAGGTGGTGGAAAATTCAGACAACCAGCTAGTAATACCCAAAAGGGAACTTCAATAATGTTTTGTATGATTCCATACCAATTTAAATTACAGTTGGATGAGAACAATCGTAGTATTGGGTTGTGAATATGATGCTTGCATATGCCAATATGTAAAAATGTTTCTTTGGCTCCTGTTCTCAGTAATTTGGTGAAGATGCCTGTGTCACCATAATAATCTGATGTGTATAGGTAATTGATGTATACAATGGACCAAATGGTCTGCTTCATGGTGGGAATCTTCTAAGACCGCAGTTATTTATAGATTCATCTACGATTGATCCCCAGACATCAAGAAAGCTTTCTGTGCACATATCTAACTGTATGCTAAGAGAAAAGAAAGGTACCATTTAATATAGTAAGGCATGAATCAGAGTCTTATTCGTTGGAAAACAAAAAATACAAATCAGTAATTGAGTTGTTAGCTAAATATCGTTACTGTTCACTCTGGCATTATCCAGTTAACCACATTGCGTTATCAACTCTCATCATCTTATTTTTCATGTACATATATTTGAACTTGCTTATTGATTATACTATGTTTAGATCATTGGGAGAGTCCTACAATGTTGGATGCTCCTGTATCTGGAGGTGTTCTTGCTGCTGAAACTGGAACACTCGCTTTCATGGTATGACCTCTAAAATTGATGTAATTTGTAATCACGGTGCTTTTAAATAGAAATTATATTTATTGGCTTTGTAAACCATTTGTGCTAACTCCTGTAGGTTTGAATACTAGTTTGCTTTACCTCATTTACTTTCAAAAAATGTTGTATAGAAATTGATATCTGGAATTTGTATTGTGTCATGAGCCATCTGTCTATTTAGATCTTTTCCTGCACCATTAAACTGTGAAAATACTGTAGATGAATCATCCCATCTTGAAATAATTTAAAATGTGAACTAAAATTGAAGTCAAATTTACCCTTGGTATATTATATACTAGGTCATAATATACATCCCAATTTTTAAAATCTGGTCTTTTGTTGGGCTTGTCCACAATTACTGTTTGTTTATGCGTGACTGTTCTTGTAATATGAATCCATGTAACTGGAAATGGGTAGGTTGTGTTAGGTTCACAATTACTTGAAATCAAACTTGTTCTATTTTCAATTGAAATATTTGAAACTGGACCTGCTGATCTGCTATGCAGCAGCCTTTAACAAGCATATTAACCATGCAAAAATAAATAAATGTATAAACTACATGCACATTAGCTGGGCAAGTTTACGGTGGGACATTATATCGAACAATTAACAAATTAGAAGAAAAGGTCCATTTTAGCCCGTGAACTATCTCACTTAATGTGATTTGGTTTCTGAACTTTGTTTTGATCCAATTTGACCCAAAGATCTGAAAGTTTATCCAGTTAAGGACAATTCATCAATCAAGTTAGCTTCTTCCTTAGCCAACAATGACATGGCAAAGTCAATACTGTCTTGTCCTGTAAAGAATTATTTTTAAATTAAGTTAGACTGCCATATCAACATTGACTTTGTTACTTCAGTGTTAACCCAATTGATGGATTGTCCTTAACTGGATCAATTTTGGGGTCTTTCAGTGAAGTTGGGTCAAAACAAAGTGCAGGCACCAGAACAGTTTAAAGATGGGTTTAGGCACTAAAATGACTTCTTCCAAACGAAATGGACGTAGTGTGAGGATGATAGCGCCAATTTTTTGACATATAGAGCTAATTTGTGAACAAGAAATGAAACGTCTCCAGGTTGGTGGCATTGAGGAAGCTTATCTAGCTGCAAAACCCTTACTCCTCTCAATGGGACAAAACACAATTTATTGTGGTGGAGCAGGAACTGGTTCGGTAAGTTATGAGACATACTTGAAGTAAAAGCCTATTAGCACCGCTCACGCGATTTCTTCTATCAATCATACTAGTTTTGATTTCCAAAGTAGTTTTTATATTTGTATTCTTTGATATGTCTCTGTATAACAACCAAATTTATCATGTTGAAAGAAATTTATGGTTATAATTGACACTTGTATTTTGCATGCTACTCAAAATCGAAATATAAGATATGGATGAATCATAGAACATCATAAAGATTGTATGTCATCAATAATTACATTCTAGGAACACTTGTACGTGATAATCTATCAAGAGGTTAGACCCAGTTTGTCAAACTGATAGCTAACAACCTATGAGTGCAGGATCCTTCAGAACTCCAAATAACATAATGATCTGTTTGTAATTCTTTTGTAGTCTGTGTCCCTCAGCTTTGATCCCTAATGCTATGTTTTCTAATTTTAGGATGAGAAAAAGCCATAAATCATGTATTGCTGAATGGAAATGAGCACGAAGAAATGAGCATAAATTGTTTCAACTTGATAGTAGATGTGACCAAATTCAACAGCCATTGCACTCAACTTAACCAATAGGACTAAATGTTTATCTTGATTTTGCGGTAGTTAGCTATGCTTTAGATGCCAGAAGCATATACTTGTTCTCAAGCACCTGGCCTCATGTACTAAATGTTTTTCTTTTCAAGCACATGTCCTCATGCTTAGCCCTTACCAATTGAATTCCCTGATTAACAATTGAATACACTTTTTTTACTTAAGCAGGCAGCAAAAATATGCAATAATTTGGCTTTGGCTGTGAGTATGCTTGGAGTCTCAGAAGCCCTTGCTCTTGGCCAGTCTCTGGGGATTGCTGCCAGTACTCTGACAAAAGTATTCAATTCTTCAAGTGCTCGCTGTTGGACGAGGTATGGATAATAGATCTTCCTATGCAATACTGTTCTGTTATTGACAATGAGTTGATTTGATGGCTAAGACATACGTGTTCATGATATTGATCTATTTTCATAATCGGACGAAAGGTTTTTCATCTCTATCTTACTCGTCTATACTTTATCTGGTAATGATGTTTGATTCTCTTTTTTGAACAATGGCGTGCAGACCTGTTTAATTTACAAACTACTGTGTCTGAGAGTTTGTGAGGGAAGACAATCCTATATGCTAGTTACTTAAAATAGTTGTATTAAGAAATCTATATTACTGGATACATATGAAAATGCATGTTAAAAGATCACTTGGGATCAGTTCGTAGTAGTAGTAACCTAATAATAATCCTATTACCTCCAATAGGGTTGGCCCAGTGGTCAAGTGAGCATTTATCTCTTAAGAGGTCAGAGATTCAAATCCTAGTGGGTACATGCTTGGGGGAGGTTGGGGTTAAGGGATTTACTTTATATACTGTAATCCTATGGGAATATGCACTCTAGTAAAACAAAATCATATTGCCTTCTTGTTTTCTTCTTATCATAAGAGCAAGTCTTCATTGCTAACATGTATGTACTGATGGCATGACAGTGATAGCTATAATCCAGTTCCTGGAGTGATGGAAGGAGTGCCTGCTTCAAGGAACTATGATGGCGGATTTGCATGTAAGCTCATGGTAAGTAGCTAGCTGCTTTGCAAGCGGCTGTTGCTATTTGCTTCTGAGATGATAACTTTTGCTGATAATATTCAACAAATTCTTCTCTATGCTGCTCCACAAAAAAATCTGATGCCTAAAACATTATTGTCAAATGTTCATTGTGAGCAAATTTTTTTATCTATATAGTTCATAATTCCTTTTTTAAATAATTTGGAAAACACTGAATATATATCTTTGTATTTGAGTTGTAAGTTTGAAATATATCAAAACAAAACTATCTATTTAACTTGAGTGTATCGACACTTCGTTCAATTCAAGTAATAAATTTCAAATTTTCTAAATGTAAAAGTAGTTAATTTGAATAATGTACAAAATTGAGTTTATTTTGAATCAAATTTTGAAAAAATATTTCATGAAATATAATGAGGTGAACTTTGCAACATTAAGATATAGTCTTAAATAAAGCAACAATTATATTTTACGAGCTCAAGAAATGCAAATGTATATGGTTTGTTAAATCATTTTTGTGCCCTCCATCATGATTAGTCTGCCAACTTTTGTTGGTTTCTTTTATTATCTTTTACTGACCACGGGGACTGATGATTATGTTCTTCAATATGATCCAGGCCAAAGACTTAAACCTTGCTGCAGAATCAGCTAAAGAGATTGGTCTTAAAAGCCCTTTGACATCTAAAGCACAAGATATGTAAGCTTCCTTTCCCGTTTGTGAAGAAACTCTTAATCCCAATATAATGATGTTAAATTTTATCAATTTTCATCCAATCCTCTAATGGTAGGACACACAGTTAATTGTAGGACACAATTTTCATCCAATGCCAACTGTTTTAGTTTATGATAATAAAGTTGAGTCCATGCTAAGGATCAAAATAAAATACTAGAGTAAGATGGGTGACTATTGGCAAAACGTGTGATTATGAATCTTGAATCATGTACACTTTTGGTTTCAACTGTTTCACTATTTGTGTCTATTTATCTGGTAGCCAAACTACACAGCCACATTGGTTTTAGATATAGTTTGTTCGTCTTTTACTCGGTAATTGTGCCATCGTCTTGTTATTGCATGGACATTTTCTCAATAGAATGTTCCAAGTTCTCATTACAGCATGCACTTATGTACTGATCTGATGAACTCTGCAGATATAAAGAGCTCTGCAAGGATGGTCATGAAAACAAGGATTTTTCCTGTGTTTTTCGGCAGTTTTACTCCGGCTTAGATGAGCATTAGTGTGAAGTTACCCCTAAAGCTTGTTGTCTATTTTGTGCAATGGAATGATTCAATGGAGATGGGAGTTTGAATCATGATGGACAAACAATTACTTAAAACAATATTTATGTTGTAGAAATTGTGTTAAATGTGGGTTAAGATGCCACCAATTTAATTATCAAAGCAAGATTATTAAAGCAATTAGAAGAATGAGAAAGAATGAAACTTTACAAGTGAAAATGGAGGAAGAGAAGTGATGAATTTGGTACAACTTTGAAGACTTACAAGTGCCTTTTTATAGGGAAAAATGGTAGGGTCATACATGAACACATGTCCTCATGCATGTGAAATTAGCCACCACTACACTCAATCAATCCATGAAACAAGAGAAAAGACTTGATAAATTGAACAACTCAATGGTCATGGTGGTGGTCATAATTTATTTACAACACTTTCTCTTGGATACCACCATTCATAAATAATTATGTAGGTGTTGGACGTGCTTAATGCTGCCTCGTTAAAATTTTTTTAGGAAAACCTAGTAGGACAACCTGAACAAGAGAAAAAGAGTGCATCGAACATAAGTCCAGAGTGTGATCGTCTTCATATACTCGCTCCTCCTGATCGTTGCTCCCCTTGATGACCGACAGAGTTACTTCGGTTGTTTGTTAAGTCGACGCATGCCAATTCGCCGTACTAACTCTCGAAGGTGGATGTTGGCAAGCTTTTAGTGAACAAATCTGCAAGATTTTCACTGGAGCGAATCTGCTTGACATCAATCTCGTTACTCTTCTGGAGTTCGTGAGTGTAGAAGAATTTCGGTGATATGTGCTTGATTCTGTCTCTTTTTATGTACCCGCCTCTGATTTGAGCTATGCAAGGTGCATTATCTTCATATATTATGGAATGAGAGCTTGTAATTGACTGAATTCCACATGCATCTCGTATATGTTGAATAATTAATCGTAAGAAAACACATTCTCGGCTAGTTTCGTGTAGTGCAAGAATTTTTGAATGATTTGAGGATGTTGCGACCAAAGTCTGCTTTATAGAGCGCCGGGATATTGCTATGTCATTACAAGTAAATACATACCCAGTTTGAAAGCGTGCTTTATGGGGGTATGAGAGGTATTCAGCATCTGCGTATCCGATCAAGCCAACAATATTTGAGGATTTCGAGTGCAATAATCTCAAATCTTTCGTCCCACTCAAGTAACGTAATATATGCTTGATTCCGTTTCAATGTCGTCTTGTCGGTTCCGAGCTGAATCTTGCTAGCACATTCACTGCAAATGCTATATCCGGCATTGTACATTGTGTTAAATATAATAAAGCCCCTATCGCATTTAGATATGGTACTTTAGAACCAAGTATCTTTTCATCTCTTTCTTTGGGGCGAAATGGATCCTTTTTAGGATCAAGAGACCGGTTGACCATTGGAGTACTTAGTAGATAAGCGTCTTGTATATTAAAGCGTTTCAGAAGTTTCTTAACATATGCAGATTGATGAATTAAAATTCCATCTGAAATATGCTCGATCTGCAGGCCGAGACAATATTTTGTTTTTCCCAAATCTTTCATCTCAAACTCATTCTTAAGATATTCTGCAGTATTAAGAATCTCTTTAGAAGTCCCAATCAAATTCATATCATCTACGTACACTGCCACAATAACAAATCCGAAATTTGTTTTCTTGATAAGTAGCACGGGCATATAACATTATTTTCATACCCTTATCTAGTAAGATATTCATTTAGACGATTGTACCACATCCTACCAGATTGTTTTAGTCCATACAATGACTTGCGTAGTTTTATCGAATACATATTTCTTGGACTATTTTTAATCGCTTTAGGCAATTTAACTCCTTCAGGGAGTCTCATATAAATATTAGTGTCCAAAGTACCATATAAGTAGGCGGTGACAACGTCCATCAGATACATATTCAGTTCTTCAGAGACTGTTAAACTGATCAAGTATCTGAATATAATCATATCCATTACAGGTGCATATGTCTCATCAAAATCGACCCCATGTCGTTGAGAAAAACCATGCGCTACAAGTCTAGCTTTATATCGATCAATTTCGTTTTTCTCATTTCTTTTCTTTGTGAATACCCATTTGTATCCAATTGGTCGAACATCTTCTGGCGTTCGAATTATGGGTCCAAAGACTTGTCGTTTTGCCAATGAAGT
>JAYMTQ010001394.1:0-13629 GCA_036897385.1 Geranium incanum | reverse complement strand
ATTTTAATTATTTAAATACAAGGGTATTTTCGTCATTTTGCAAAAAATAGAATTTTCACAAAATTTTACGAAAATGGGTAAAGTGAAAATTTCTCAAACTTAAGGGACTCCGCAAATCGGTTTTAAACTTAAGAGGGGTTAAGTGAAACTCGGCTATAATTACGGGTTGCTAAGTGGAATTTTCTCTCAAAATTTTTTTACAAACTCTCAACATTTTTTAGCTACACTTGAGATATTTTTGTTGAATCTAACAAAATTGAAAAATTATGGAAAATTATCAGATTGCGCTCCGAGTTCGATCCTTATTCATTGATTCGTATCTCTAAAGCTAAGCCAAGCTCATCCGATCCCTCTTCTCACTAGAATCGTCCTTGTCCGGTGAAAAATTCATCATTAAACCTTGAGTTTGCGAATTCGTACACTGAACCAACTCCTTTAACCTCTCTATAGCTACAACAAACCCAAAAATCAATAAATTTGAATATTTTAATATTTCTACATGCACGATTAACTCAGTTAGTTGTTAAACAACGAGAGTGCATAAACAAAAACAAGATTACAATGAAAACAATGTTAGGGACAGTTTATGATAATGTTACAATCAGCATGACTACTTTCCGGTGGGTATAGGAGGAGCTACTGACGTTGGAAAATTATGATCTTGGTAGGGTTGTATTTTTGTTTCATCCTCTACAACTTCGATGTTTTGGCTGAGACTTAATTTTGACCTTAAAACTCCTTTCCGAGCCAAACGTATTCATGGACGCTGTATCTGTACCGCCGCTGTCAGTATGGTATAACATGAGCTACCAGACTCCAAAAAAATATGATTTTTATTTCATTTGATTCTTCACCTTGGTATCTACGACTTTATAGTTTTGCTCGAAGCTTGGTTCCGACTGAAGAGATACTGCATGGAGCAAAATAGATTCGTTGACGGATTCGAAGTACGCTAGACAACTTTCTAGACTTGATTCAACTGCTTTCTATCGAGTCTCGAGACTTATTTTCTTAAGACTATATACGTCCTGTGTGACCGTAGTCTTCCATAATACAACGATAGCATTAATAAACTCTTAATCGTGCCATAAGTATCACTGAACACAAATTGTAAACACGAAAAGAAAAAAATATTTGTAGTCCACTCATGAGCTTGATTCTCCGCCATTATATGTCCTATGTGTTTATCTTAAGAAGATGACCATCATAAGAACTTGACACACAACAATGAACCAACACCATGGAAAATTAAAACCAAACAGATGCAAACAAAGTTACAAAACATTCATTTCATTTCAGCTAGCAAAGTTTAAACCCACAACAATCTCTATGAAAGTGTGTCCCACATAGCTGAAGTGCCCCTTGGAAATTTCTTTAATTTCACTTAATACAAAGTATGTCACCCATTTAAGCTAGTAATAAAGGGAGAATCATATATAAATAAAAGCAATAGTGTAATTACCCAACTTTTATAAGCTTATTCTTTGAGATACAAATTCGAGATAGTAACATAAAATCACCTATTAATAGTCACTGCTGGTTGGTAGTTGCCTTCTCAAAGCTGATGCTTTGCGCAAATTGTGGTGTTAGTTTTTATTCACTCCCTAACCTCTAACTATCTATGGGTCTAACTAACTAACTATCTTTCTTTTTTAGGTCTAACGGCACCTTTGCTTTTCTAAAGGAGAAGGCAAATCAGAGAATTGGACAGGTTTTGCACTGGACCAGCTTATTCACCCGATGATCAAAAGTGCCGTCCCGGATGAGACGCAAGATCTTCATACACCAACCAGTCGTGAGCAGGACGCAACAATGCTTGCTTCACAGCGAGAGGGATTGATTGCGAAAACCCGAACCTTACTTTACTGCAAACTAGTGACTGAGCCCAAAGCAGAGAGGTAAAGGACATCTGCTAAGCAAGCACAAAGAGTTCACGTATCGATAGCTAAACCTTAATAAAAGCATCAAGTTTGATTTTCTCTTCAAGAGAGAAATACCTTTCCTGTTTGTTGATAGAGGAAGGGTAGCCAAAAAGGCGAAGTCTGGTACTGGATCATCGGTGTTTATATTTATATAAGAGTCAGACTCAATATCAAAAGAACAAAATAAAGTTTCATCCTACAGGGAGTGGAGTTTAAACTGACGTGGGGCCCTACTTTAGGCATTTCTTTTTCCCGCGTTTTGAACGGGTTCTTGAACAGCCATGTAATTCCTTGGAACGTGAAAGCTTGTTAATCCACTGATTGGTTATGAAAGATAGAACTCATAGGCTCCCTGATTTTTGTTGTTCACGGAACTCATATGAGCGGGTAGATCTCTACAACTACTACACATACATGATTGATTTCGCTCGGCCTTTTCTTTTGTGCCGAGACCTTGACTGAGACTGTTTGATTCGCCAACCTTAGCAAATAAGGGGCAATCTTTCGATTTCGACGAATCTGCACTTGGCCTGAAAGTCCCATCCCTAGGACCTGTAGAATAAGAAAGCTTCGACACAGGAGATTAGGACAGAGAAGTTAGCGGTAGAGGTCTTTCCTCTCCGTTACCTTGTTGGGTCAACCAATTGCATTACTTCTTTCGGAAGCTTATGCGGGATTCTTTCTGAAAAAACATTCTAGTTGTGCTGTACCCTTCTCCGCTCCCCCCGGCTGTGCCGTACCGGTGAACTGAACTCGAGTTCGTTCTATTCGTTATAACAGAATGCTAACCTAACATCGCCCTTGGTGATTGGCCAATTCCAAGGTCTTTCTCAATAGAGCTCTACTAATGAAATAGGGGTGGCGAAACCAAGTCTTTCAGTCCCTCTCAATGGGAAATCGGGGTAGACCAGCACTGTGAAAGGCTACTACCCGCCATGTTCCCGCTCGGTTTCAAGTCTACTCTGTAGCGACTGCCCCAGGTCCTTGACCCGACCAACTCACGTAAGTCCAATACTAACAGTTGACTCTTCCCACTTAATGTCAATTGTCTACGATCAGTATTGAAGGACTTCCCCAGTCCTTGACTTTAAGGCTTCGAGCGGATAGGCAATGATAATTGGGAGCCAATAGACGATACGAACTACGGATCCCACCAAAGAAGACTTGAAAGCCTGATTCCCCAAACACCAATACGTTGCATGCTGCTGCCACTTCTTCGGACCAGCCTTCCACTTCCTTCACTCCTGAGCAATATCATCAGCTATACTTGCTCTCATTCCCGCTGGTAATGCTATTCCTTTAGAAAGTCAGGAATAGCGGTTTGGTCTAGCTTAGCTCATGAACTCCTAAACGAGAAGATTCCTAGCGCTAACGACTATAGAACAGGGATCTCGAATCAATCAATTCCTGGGTTGTTGTCTTAAAGAAAGCTTTTAGTGCGCGTTGCATGCTTTGTATTTGTAATAGTACGAACTCACTATAGTGAGTCAGGTTACGGGGCATTCCACTGAAGAAGTACGGCATCGGTTCTTGCGAATGAATCTGCTGTTGGAAGAAAGCTAACACTATAATATAAGGGCTCGATCCAATCTTGGAAATATAGCATTCAACGAAATAGAGGTTAGCGAAGAGGGAAGGGAAGAGAGAAAGCAAAGGCTTCGGCTAGCGAAGTGAGTGAGCGCGGGTAGGCAACGAAATTCACTGATCTTTCTGAAAACGAGGTCCTATTTCCTTACTCTCTTGAGTCAGCAAGTCAAATACCTTACTTATATACGTAGTTTTGATCACGGCGCCAGGCCATAAACAAGAAATAGCCGGCTAAAGGCCCATAACCGATAGCGAAGTCCGAGCTTAAGTCAGCGAAAAATTGAAAACGAAAGTGAACGTGGCGAAAGGCAATAAGGATTTTTCTCCAGGGAAAAGCTGTTTCTCGCCCCAGAGTCCCGAGCAGCCTTCAGGTTCTCTCCTGCCTCTCCCGAATTTATGAAACCTTTCTTCTCTCTCCTGACTCTATCAAGTAAGCAAATAGGAATTACCTGACTGTCGAGTGGTTTCACTCCTTAACAGGACAGTGACTGACGTACCTTGTTCTTGATGTCTGACGTCGTTCATGCTATGCTCGAAGAAGGGAAGAGTTGAATTAGCCACTCTTTTAAGAAAGAGGAACGAAACAGACTCGCTTGACTCACTCAACAATAGGAAAGGAACGAAGTGGGGGAAGAGAGGAAAAAGGAGTCAGTGAGTTCATAAAAGAAATAAGGGAGAAGGCTAGTTTGATTCCTAGTTAGGTTTCCGGCTCGGTACTTCATTCGTTTTCTTTAAGAGTGAGTAGGTAAGGTCCAGTTGTTCGGGTTAAGATAACTAGTACGGCGGTGACTTTACGGAGAGAATAGAAGCTCGCTAGCGCTCTTTCTTATTCAAGAAATGAAGTAAGGGAGGATACTAGCTTTCTTTCAAAAGGAAGATGGTTGAAAGGGTCCCAACGAAGACTTCCGATCGGTAGGATACCTTTTATACGAAAGAATCATCTTTTATGAAATCGGCTATCAAAGTGAGTTTGCATTCTTAAGCCAAGCCAGTGAGGTTCCAACTCCGCATGCCCTTACACAGATCTTCCGTCACTTTCATACGCCCCTATCACCCATTAGTTCATTTGCTCGCCCGAAGCCTTAGCATGGTTCTTAGTAGGATTGACCCACCCTTAGCAGGGTACCAAAGAACATGAGTATTCGCAAGTCTTGGTTGCAATTGGCTATTAGGGTTTAGTATCTAAGCGGCTGGCTAATGTCGCGAATTCACCGGATCTTTCCTTAAGTGACTTCTTTTCTGCATCAGTCTATGAGAAAGAATGGAGGATGAGACGCGAATCGAGTTCGCTTTGGTCTTCTCTGGAAGATCTATGATTTGGTAGCAGAGAAGGGTGTAGCTTGGAGCCCGCCATGTCATCAAGAAAACCTCCCTTCATCCCAGATGAGCTGAGCCCTGAACATAGAACCATGGCGGCGAACAACGACACTTCTTTCTAAGCTTCTTTGTCAGCCTTGACCGTCTCATCGGCTCGCGCCTTCTTTCTTTTTGTGTGACCACGTGAAAAATAGCTCCTGGCTACAACATAAGAGCCTAGCTGCTTCACTTAGCAAAGGTGGAAGTTCAGTCAATTACACATCAATAGAGACCCAAGGAGAATAATAGAAAGGCAAAGCATAGGTGGCCCGTAGCGAAGTGAGAGAAGGCCGTCGGTGTTCTCATTCATCCCCTCTTTCTTTACTTGGCTCTCGGGTCCAGCTATATACGGGCACTGGCATAAGAATCTTTCTGTGGATTGCACTACCTAACTTCAATTTCCCTTTATCGGCAAGAAGAAAGAGGAGTCATTTCGGGTCAAGATAGTCAATACAATTCGTCGGGCTTACTTCGATCGCTCGCTAGCTAAATATTCATATATCGTTATAGAATACATGCGCATGTGTGTATACTAATGTTAGGGAAAACTCTTCTATGGCCAATCGCCTCTAGGAAGAACGCACATTTACGACCTGAAACGTACAAACATTCGCGAGAAAGACTACCTCCTTCGGACCCTTCATTAGCGTCCTATTTTTTTCTTTGGCTGACCTGTCAGAGAGTTTCCGCCTTTGTGGATCTCAATTCATGAAACCCACGAACTAGGAACACTTCTTTAGTATTACGAGAGATGCTTGCCTCTTTGATCCTACCTTTATAGTTTCACTGAAACTAGGCGTCGTATGAGCCAATTTCATTACGAGCTGGAGGGGATAGCTGGAACGAACTCGTTCGACCAAACTACCTAAGCTAAGAGATCTTGCTTAAGCGTAGCTGGCCTAGCCCACGAGCTAATGACCCTTCTGAACCTACAATCGCTGACTAAGTATGGACCTTTCCCCTCTCTTTTTGAGACGATTCTCTTCGGATCGGGCGTCCCCGTTTTTTTGTTCTTGATAAGAGGAACATGCCTCTCCCGGCTGAGTAGAGGATGCAGCCGGAGCCCCGCCTACTGCATGGAAGAAATATTGCCTAGAATAATCAATCACTTAGAACAAGTTGATAAGAAAGAGAATTCTAACTAGATTCGACTCTGATTTCTGGCCCTTTTCCTGACCTATCTATCTATTGATCTCACTTGCAACTTCTATCCCGGGTGGGTTCTACTTACTTATAGGTAACAGCTATTACACATGCTAATAGAAAGCTCTCGGTAACCTCCTCCTTTTGGATGTTCGCTGAGAGGGGGACTTCGAATTGATAGGAACCTCTGGGTGTGCCCGGTCGTGGTGACACAAAAAGGCTAACTCCGCATAAGCGGCTGCGTAACCGAGGTAGCAAGTCACAACATATCAGTCAGGCGGGTCAAGGCTGGTTGTTCAATACTATTCCCACGGAGAGGGTGACTGTATAGGATGTGCTGAGCTAGCAGAGTAGTGGCAATAAATGAATTCCTTTCTGCGCACTCAGGCTGGAGCTTTCTATGTGGTATTCTATGACTGGGCGGGTAGGGCTACCCACACATTCTTGTTTGATTGCTCACTAACCCACTACGCCTTAAGGGTGTCGAGGTCATCATGAGGCGCTGATAAAGCAAGTCTATTCATATTATGTCCCCCATCGGGAATATCCCCCTCCGATCAGTGGGGGAAACCTCTTTGCAAGCAAGTGAAGAAAGCCATGCGGTGGTGTGGACGATCAGTCGAGAGATGTAGAAAGAGAAGGATCTCGCTTAGGCGGAAGCGGGTGCGCCAACTCTCCTGTTCACAGGCGGGTAAACGTAGGTCTTATTCCCTGCATTTTCCATCTCCAGAACGGGGAATATCCAGACCTAGTCGATAGTTTAGTTGCCCTAAAGGGAGCCGTTCCCAGCAAGCATGGTTGGGGTAGGAGTAAGTGGAGGTTAGGTAACCCAGGAACTGTGGGCCAGAGGATTCCGTTAGCGGGTTGATTCCGTCAATGTAACCAATCGTCCTCGAAAGGGCGGTTCAAGCCAAAGCTCAGACTCTCCTTTCTTTGAGCAGTCAGAGCGAACTCTCAAGTAAGATGTGGGTAGAATCTCCTAAAGGCTTTATACCTTGCCCGTTCATTTGGTATTAGCTACCGATCTCAAGTATTGAATGCCGGCCCAGCTGTTTAACCAACGCCTCATCTATTTCATCTATTTAAGGAAGGAACGACCAGACGCTTGAAGCTAAGAGAGTTCTAATGCCGTTCTCAAAGTCCTGGGTATTCCCATCACTTTAGCAAGACATAGGGGTGATGTATACATTCCACTGGATATGGAGAAAAAGATCAAACTGGGGATCAACGGAGAGGTGAGGTGGTCTCGTCAATAGGTACCTAGTACATCATGCCTACGGTCGAGAAAGCAATGGCTAAGTCAGAGAGGAGTTCAGTCTCCCGCTAGAGTTGCCTATGATCTTCTTTCTTTTCTAAGGGCGAAGAAACGGGGTAGTAAGAAAGTGTCGGTAATCCGCCGTACTCCGATCAGTGGGGGGAATCTCGGCTTTGCCTACTGTGACTTCGCCGAAAGACGACCCCGAGCTTGCCGCCGAAAGAGAATCCTAACTATTTATTGAATGAGTTAGAGGAACGAAGGAATCGACCAGAAGGCGTATTGCTTCAGCGCTCGTGCTGAGGCCTGCTCTCAAGACTAGATAGGCGGGCTACTCTTTCTTCTTCACCAGAAAAATGATATGAAAATAATAAGAATTCGTAGAAGTGTGTCGGCTGGAGGAATCTTTGCCTCTATAGATGCCATCTCTTAACAGAATTGAGTCCGCTTAGAGAAGTGCCATCCCATTTGAAAAAGGAGAACCCTAATTTGAGTAAAGAACAGCAGCTCCAGGAAGTGGTTTCGGTGGTACAAGGAAATGTCTATAGGCACAGCAGCTGGTTAGCAAGGGTGCCGCCATATTGAAAGATTTTTAGGGACCGACCGACACCGGACGGGCAGACCTCTAATCGTTGGATCCGGTAAACAGGTCCAGGTACGCTTGGGGCTGGATTGAATCCTAAACATATTCAAGAGATATATGCGTCAACCAACTAAGACAGATTGAAGTCAGTTACAGGTTGGAAGTGGGACATCCTTTACGCTCAAGAAAAGGAGAACTTGGTCCAGCCCAGCCAACAGAAGCCTTCAACTAACTAAAGCAAGAGACAGCTAGCCTATTGAAAGCACAATGAAATTCCTGCTCCTAGACATGAATATAATAGACAAAGGAGAGAGCGATAGACAGAGAAGTATAGAATGCTCTTGTTTCATAATCAAAAACTATCATATCTCCAGCCAAGAACAGGGACTTAGCTTAGGACTGCAGGAAAGAGGATAGCAAGTGACAAATTATGTCTCGGCAGGAATGACTATGAAATTCATAAATGAAATGAAGTGGGGTTACCATTATCCTTTTTGTAGTGCCGAATTTTGCCTAAGAAAAGGAATTTGTCCATTTTTCGGGGTCTCAAAGGGGCGTGGAAACACATAAGAACTATTGAATGCATAACCCCAGTTCCTTCGGTTCGGAATCGGTAGTCAATCCTATTTCCCATAGGGGCAGTTTACGTATAAACTAATCGAGATGCTTCTACACGTCCATTCTTCTAGGAGAGTCATACCACCTTACCCGGCCTTCCAATCGGTCTAGTCCACGCGTGGACAGAGGTGAAATCCTCTAGCCCATTACCTGAAAAGGCGACTACCTATCAATCGTATTGGCCCAATTCCAGATCAATAGAATAGAAGGTATCATATTCACTCAATTCCTAAGGGAATCGCCCGCTTGACTAATAGCCTCTGCCTATTGTGTTATTTTCTACTGATTGCTTGTATCAAGCAGGACGTCCACATGAGAGTTGTACCAAGTTATCCCTTCACACTATCGGAGGACCTGCTTCTTACTTATTTGTAAGCGCCTACGGGCGGAATCAAAGAAAAAATGCAGATAATCTTGACGGCTCCTTTCCTTATCAGTCGAGTGGCTTTCGCTCCTTTCAATTTGAAAAACTGCATCATCTTGAATGATGTAGTGAGTGAGGTTTTCAACTCTCGTTTGATTAAGCGAAAGCGCTTTATTGCGAGCCACATAGGACATTGGATAATAACTTTACAGTCCTGCCCTCGGACCGAACCTTCTTATTTAAACAGAAAGCCCGGGAAAGACAAACGCCAGTCTCAGCTGCCTAGCTAAAAGAAGGAAAACCGTTCCACTCATCCAATTTGATAATATACTCTCCTGCTCTGCGAGCCTTTCATTGAACTGGAAAAAGGATAGCTGGGATTGAATGGCGTCTAGTTCTTCTATGGCCTTTCTTATTCTTTGATCGACCCTACACTTTGAAATGAAAGGCTTTTAGCGCAGCTTTGACAAATCGAAGCTTCTGGGCTACTAAAGGGGTTCCCTTTAAAGGTTGCCAGGCCTCTTGCACTGTTTTCTGAAACGAAAGAAGCCTCGTCCACAACATGTTAATAATCTGAAAGGTTTCGGGCTCCTTTCAACAACAAGGCTGAGGTGAACAATGATAGGGGGAGTGATTACATAAAGGATATTGTAAGCACTGATTCACCCTCTCACCTTAAGTAAAGCGTCTGCACCGAATCACCGGTAATGATGAAAGCCACAGCTTATTGGGGGTCCAGGTAGCAGAACCAAGAGAGGGCCAAGGAATCGAAGAACCGTCGGTTGTCCGAGAGGACATACTCCAACTTATGGTGAAGGGCATTATCCTGACCACGGATAAAGAGATGTCGAGGCGGCGTCTTCCTAGTCTCTCATTTCCCTCCAAAAATCGAACCTTTTCAGCAGCTGCTAGTCTTAGCCTGCTTCAGTCTTTTACGGATAAGTAATTACCGGGCTGGGATGCTACATAACCGTTGTTGGGAATATCATTGGTCAGAATGAATCCAATCCTGTATGGAAGGAATTACACCTGGGGTTCAAAGAAAGGACTGAAAGCGGTATCGCCGCTGCCGTCACTCTCCTAGAGACCACAAGACGGCGGCTATCGTTGGTCTATATTAAAGAAGCGGAATGCTGGGATAGGACGACCTATCTGTGTATAGATCCAACGCCGGTAATAGAACGATCAAAGCCGGCTGCTAAACTCCGAAAGTCGCAAACCTGTCTGTCCTGTTGGGAAGGCAGGACGAGAACTATAGTATTGCAGTGCTCCTTTTCCCTCTATAAAATGCTATCGACGAAACAGAAAATATCAGCA
The DNA here is from genome assembly GCA_036897385.1 of Geranium incanum. NCBI lineage: Eukaryota > Viridiplantae > Streptophyta > Magnoliopsida > Geraniales > Geraniaceae > Geranium > Geranium incanum. The sequence continues at coordinate 3,484 of JAYMTQ010001394.1, read as the reverse complement.
TGAAGAGGTTAGCTGTGAAAGAGGCATTCATTTATTCATTCATATTCATAGGTTAGTCTACTCAAATCAATCTGGAAGCAGAGTGGTGAACCGCTTCGCTTCGCCTATCTGGCCATCGGCAGAGCCCTGGACCCAAGCAAATATACAATTGAGAAGGCCTCGTGCCGAGATAGCCTTCTTCCAACAGGGAAGAAAGCAGATAGCAGTTTCTTTACTCAAGGCTTCGATATTGAAATGGGCTGGGTATATTTCCGAGAGGAAAGATGTTGAAAGGAAGAAGAATTGAATACATAATATAGAGACTCAAGTCTGGCATTACCATCGCATTTTGGCTTTAGCTGATTCGATTGCTTGGAAGAAGCATTAATGAACTATAGCTTCAGGCTATAGATAGGATTCCCTTTCTTGAAGATCTAATTTCTATTTATTCAAAATTTCGGAAAGGGGAGCACAAAAGCTAGCATAGGGAAGGCAAAGCCAGTCCCAGTTTACTATTTTCTTTCTGGGTCAATAGGTTTGAGACCTCGCCTATAGCTTTGTTTATCCCCGGCGCACAGAAAGAATCGCAAGGATTTGAAAGCGGGTTCTCACCTTTATTCAAAAAGGTTAGATTCATAAGTAAGTTCCCATGCTTGGCAGTTGAAAGGTGGATTCCCTTGACTGGTCTTTTAGGTCTTATTGTCCAGCAGGACACTTTCATCGTGCTTTAGAGGCCCGAATGCAACTCATTCTTGCCTTCTAAACTTCTTTATATCGAGGGATGAGGAATTCTCCTTCGGATAAGCCTCGGGAACTTGGTTGAATAGCAATCCCTTTCCTGATGCCTGCGTAGAAGTGAAGTTGCTATGTTTGCCAGTAGTTTCAAAATGATTATCATCTCCTAAAGACTAAAGAAATGTATATCTATTTATATGATTCACCTCGAGTCCCACTGCTGATTCTAGCACAACAAAAGCCGCACCTTATTCTTGTCTTGCAAAGAAAGAGCTTAGACTACTACTGCTACTAGCACTAGAAAGGCATAAAGCGAAGGCCACTAAGGGCTTTTTTCTGGCTTAGAGTCACCAAGAATCTCTCAGTCAACCAAGCCAGGAAAGGAAGAAGGTCAGGCTGATTCGAGACTAAGAACAGCGGCACCGGTTACGATCACAGTCAGAGTTCAACTCATCTTATTTATATACACGATTTATTGCATTCAGTTGAATGTGCGAATTCCCTCTCATCTCATCTGTCGATTCAAAAGGAATTTCTCGATGGGAACCTCTTAATAGAGTGGAAAACCAAGCCAAGATTCATCGCCCGAAAGCACAGCACACTTTCTAGGAGTGGAGGAATCGGGTTGAAGTCAAAGCATGATCTACAATTGGACTTGTCCACATCGGTTCTATGTGAATTGAAGCCAATTCTTTCTTACCAACTTAAAAAAGTGGGGGTCGAAGAAAATAGATCAAAGATTTCGAGGAAGGGGGGCCAGAGATTCTTTCATTTACATAGCATAAATACGGACATTCTGCTTGAAGTTGCCATTGAATTGCTTTCCGTTCCCTTGCTTAGTCAGAGGATGAACAAGAGTTCGCGCTGACACTTCATGAAACAGAGACTGCTATAACTTACTCAGTCTCTGATACAGCTCCTGTTGTGGAAAAAGAGGTTTGAGTCCTTTGCCTTTTCGGTCACACGGGAGACCCCCCTCCTTAAATAGAGAGTACGAATACCCCAAGTAGTACAGATCTTTCCCCCAGACCCTATTCCCTAAAGTCTGGTGCCGACGAGTCCCGCTTGTAGTCGTTTTCGTTTCATTCCACTTCTTGAGTCGTTCCATTTCATTCTTGGTCGAGCGTCTTCAAACCTTTATGACTAAACTAATCTAAATAATAGGGGTAGGGGGTAGAGTAAGAGATTCGCCAGGTTTCATTCTGCACATTGAGATGTCCAAGATAAAAGGAACGAGGGGAATACTTAGTAAGAACAAAAGAGGCTAAGACGAAGGTTGGTTCAAGGGTACTAGAAAGGCGGTATGGAACGCCGTTGATTGGCTTTATAATAAGTAATACTAACCTTCATCCGCTTCAAACAGAAAACAAATAGATTCTCAAAAGCAGGAGTTTTCTTGCTCAGTTTGAAAACGGGTTCCAAGCCTTGACTAGCCATAGTATACTGAAAAGTCTTATATTACAAGTATTCTATTAGACGGTCGTGAAGCCTCCAGCCCACAATGGGGCCTTTCAATTCAATAGTATTATACATTACCAAATAGAGGTAGCACATTCATGGAGTCCAGGGAGGACAAGACCAAGACCATTCAAATAGAGGAGTGGGGCACGGATGGATATATATGATATATATCTAGTTCACAGCAGGGACACTTCCGCCCGCAAGCCCCATAAAAAAAGGGTCAGGATGGGGAGACACTTATTTATTAAGGACCTATATGCTCTACTTCGCTCCAATGAAGGGACTACGAAGGCCTATGGACTGATAATCGGCCAGCATGCTGTAAGCGAAGCGCACTATGACCGTAAAAGTCTGAGTGACTCACTCCTGTATAATAAATATAACTATATCCTCTCCGGCACAGTCGAGTCACTTCGTCCCTCTCCCTACGGTCGAGTATCTTCTCACCTCTCCCCAAGTTTGGCTCTACCTGTAAAAAGCTTCCCAAGATTGATAAGCGTTTAAGAGATCAGTGGCATATTCTCTTCACATAGATCTCGGGATTCAAAGAAGTGAGGAAGTACTCACAGCTTTCAGCATCTCGGAGGAGGAGAATGGAAGGAATAACATTCTAATATAAAATAGATAATAGGGGAAGAGAAGGGAGCTGGAGATCCGCAGAACATCGGGTCGAACACCCATTTCTATCGTTTTTTTATTATTTGAAATCCAAGATTCATCTTCATTTCTTCTATTGTAGAGTTATATGTCACCGGTCTTGGCTTGAAAAGATTGATGAAAGGCTTAGCCTAACCAACCCCAGAGAGTCAATGGGTAGGCGCAGGTTGAGATCTAATCAGGTTGGACTACCCGATACAAAACAAAAAAGCACAAATCATGTTTCATCCTATTTGGAACTCGTACAGATCTTATTCTAGGATCAAAGGGCCTATTAGCAGATTTGATAGTCATAAAACAGAATTGGATCTTCTTCTTTGTACTGTAGCTCCTAAGTGAGTTGAGGAAAGAATGCCTGATCTCGTCCACTCTCTTTATGAATGGGAAGAACTAACATGGACCACGTTATCAATTTCAATCAATGGATCAATCGAAGAGTCCAATCCTATATAGAACTTAGCCGGGGATGGCACACGACCCGGCTAATAAGCTTTTCATGTTCAAGTTGGGTTTGAGTCTTTTTATTCGTGCGGAGGTGGAGTCTGAAAGTAGTGGCGAGGTGAGAGGCGAAGTTCTTTTTTCGAACGGGATCGATAAGCTTCAATCGTGCGAGATCAGACCCTGTAATGGTATCAATAGCAACGACTGCGTC
>JAYMTQ010001393.1:0-13630 GCA_036897385.1 Geranium incanum | reverse complement strand
GCGCGAGCCGGTCGAGGAGGAAGAGGGAGAGGTCGACGAATGATGCGTCCCCACATCCTTCGACGCGGACGAGGCGAAGAGCACCACAATTGGGATGACAATTTTTCCCTCCAACTGGTTATGCTTAGCTTGCTCAAGACGATCCCTCAATTCGTAGGCAAGAATGACGACTCCCACACCCATCTCACGCTTCTAGGGGATGTGGTCGAGACCACCGCTAGTGGTTACCCAAAAGACTTGGTGAAGTGTAAATTGTTCCCCATTTCTTTGGGAGAAGAATCGAAGAAGTAGTATATGACTTTGCCCATGCGAGAAAAGAAGAACTGGGAGAGTCTCGAGAGGGCTTTCTTGTGCAAGTACGTTCCACCGAGAAAAGAAGACGAGCACCGCAAGGACATTAACAACTTCCCACAACTCCCGGGCGAGACTCTCGAGGAAACGTGGGAACGTTTTAAGCAACTACTTTGGAAGTGCCCCGATTACCGGATTTATGACGAGGTACTCAACAAGACTTTTTATTGCGGATTAAACCAAGCCTCCCAAATGGTGGTGAACGTTGATGTGAGAGGCTCTCTACTTGCCCTAAACCCCGAGAAAGTCTTTGATGTAGTTGAGCAAGTGGCGCTTCAAAGCTATGAATGGAATGTCACCGATAACGGTATCAACAACCAAGCCGCATCCCTTACACAAGATGGGGAAGAGCAAGAGACCATGAAGGGTCTCTCGGCTAAAATGAATATGCTTCTTAAACTGGTGCAAGGAGGTCAAGGGCCAAACGCAGACGTTAATCGGATGGACTACAATAACAACAATCGGGGCAATAACAATGGAAATTATGGAGGCAACAACCGAGGCAATGGCGGGGGCTATCAAGACCGACCACCCATGACACACTCAGGAGGTTACGGCGACAACCCCACAAACAACAATGCAAGACCTCACAACAACCCGCCTCGAGGTTATGACTAGGTCTTCCAAGAGCGACCTCAAGGTAACAACTTTCAAGGAAATAGGCCTTCGGTTTACGACAAAGGCCAACCTTCGAACTCCAAGGAGGATGACTCGTTGAAGAATGTCCTTGCTACATTCATGAAGAGCCAAACTTCGATGAACGAAGAGATGAGACGAGGCATGAGGAATATCGAGGCTCGATTATAGCAAGGGACCGCCCCGAGGCCTATGGAAACGCTTCCATCTAACACGGAGGTTCCAAAGAACAATGGGAAGGAACACGTGAAGGCCATCACGTTGAGAAGCGGAAACACCTTACCGGGACCATCTAACCCTGTTGATTATGAGCCGGAGCTTGAAGAACTCGTAGAAGAGCCATTGGAATTTGGGGGAGATGATCTTGATGAGGAAGAAAGAGAAGTAGAGGATCCTCAAGAGGTGCTTGGTGCACCTCTAGAGGAGCCTCAAGGCGAGGCCGTTTATGATGCGCCACCACCTCCCGTGCTAAAGCCCCCATTCCCTCAAAGGGTGAAGAGAAAGGCGAAGGTTAATGATGCTCAATTCGCCCGTTGTCTTGATGTGTTGAGGCAAGTCTCAATTAACATCCCTCTCATCGAGAAATGTATTAGTATACTACAATATATTAGTGTTTTAATTTTAAATTGAGTTTGAAATGTATTAGCATACTACAATATATAAGTGTTTTAATTAAATTTGAAATGTATTTGTATACTACGATAATCATAATTTTAAATTGAGTTTTAATTCTATTAGTATACTACAATATATATAGATTACACCTTATGAATAAAAGGAGGAAAATACTTATTAAATAAAAATATATATTTATCATGGAAGAGTTTTTTATAAATATATCATGAAAGAGTTAAATACATGTCAAAATAATTTCAAAAAATATATATTTTCATTCTATAGTATTCACATGGTATGCATATGTCCTATTTTCCATCTGTTTTAAAGGAGTTTGACTACTTGTACAAAATTTTGGATAGTTCGCGATAATTTTATGCAATAAACATATTACACAACCACTCCCACTACTACAGAATATGTTTCTCCCGACACAAGAAAATTGTGTTTGTCGGGTATAATAGGGCAAGGTTGACGCGTGTTATGGAATATTATACTCGACGAGCGTAGGTTCTCGTCATCGTTAAATATTATACCTGACATGACATTGAATGGTGTGTGAACTATAAGAGCATCAACGGTCAAAGCATTTCTATCAACGGTCAACACAAGGTAGTACCTTTCGAAATAAAATAATTCACAATCACGGTTTGTAATTATAACTAAATATTTTTTTGTACTTATCAACTCGACACTCAGCAATATATAGACTAGATTATAGCTAATTACCTATTTATCTCCAATACATGTATATAATAGACAATTGTTGGGGACAATCTTAGATTAATACAATTGAGTATACGTTATCCTCACATTACTACACTTTTTTTAGTGAGAGACCATTTGAGAATACCTTATCACACTTTACTTACATTTCCATTAAATTTTAAGTTAATATTGTTAGTTTTCAGTATGAAATGATCAAAATACTCCTGATTTTCATTCAAATTTTTAAAAGCGTGACATTGATGATTGATCCCTGTTTTTCTTTCTCCTCCTCATTCTTCCAAGTCACCTGCCGCCTCCATTTTCGGTCAGCCTGTCACCATCATCGACAAGTTAGTCATCAAGGAGGCTCTTAAGTTCCTCAACGGCTCCACTCTCCCAACCCTAGCCCTTGTTGGCCACAATCTGAATAACCTTTTTGAGATTCGCATCTAATAAGTGAGTCATCGCCTTCATAACACTTCTCAAACCACGACTCAACACTCTATTTTACACTTTCACAAATGAACCATTTCCCAATAATATTCCCACATACATTATTGAAACATCCTCTCTTTCATGGGGTTTGTGCCTCAAACTCCAACATCTCTAACATCTGCCTTGTCCTTAGTGTCACCACCTCTAAAGATCATGCTTCAGAAATATACTATCATTTCTCCGTGTTAATGTGCACCTTCACTTATCCACTGATAAAAATGCATATAGAAAAAAAATTGCTTAGTTGTAATTACATTTATCTCTGTGCCCATATATTTTTATGATGGGCATCAATCCCACTCACTCACCAAAGGAAGGAATTGATGAATAGTACTACTGATGGTATCAATCTTTTGGTATCAAATAAAAGAGCAGACTTTTTAGTTGGGTTTTAAAATTTTTGAAATGGCTTACAATTAGGTTGTGGTGTTTATGTGAGTGGTGGCGGTACTGGTCAGATCCAAACTACAACTTGTGTCTAGCCCATTTAAGGCAATTACTGGAAGACCTCGAGAAGCGGCTCTAGAAATGGACCAAATCAACCTTCGCCTCCAAGGCTCGGCCTGCAACAATGCTCGCATCTACAAGCTCTCCCTCAATAAACTCGCTCTTTGAAACTCTATCTCCCCATTCCTCCCCAACTGCACCAACCTCCAGTCCCTCGACCTCTCCTCCAACGCCATCTCCGGCTCCATGCCCTTGACCTCCAATTACTCATTAACCTCGTCGCCCTTTACCTCTCTGCTAACTGTGGCGGTTGACTTGAGGTAGAGGTTGGTATGCTTGAGAGGATGAGAGAAGAAAAAGAAGAGAAAAATTGGTCTTGGAGTAATCCCCTAATCACTTGAACACTTCAGTTGGTATATCAGATATTTTTAGAATCACTTAGGCAACCACAATTAATGAACATACACAAATGTTTCATTAATTCATTAAGTGGCATAACCTCCTTTAACCCGATCATTAAAAATGGGCATTTTAGGTTCATAATCAATCCTGAGACGAGAATTGGGTGAACCATATATATAAATGAGCAACTTGGTATCCACCTCTCGTACACCCACATGTATAATTTATTTTGTTTGTAAACTTTAAATTTCATTTGAAGTGTAATAATTAAATTTTAACATCCAATTTTCGTTATTATTTTTAGGATTGAAAATTTAAAGTATTTGACTATAAATCTCTCTGAAATTCGTCTAGTTCATTTATTAATCGAACCTAAATTAAAAATCAAAAACCAACCAGTTCCAATCGAATAGAAATGAGAATTGAACCGAAGAACCGCAGTTAGAATTGAATTGTTTTCTCACATAGAGATTCCGGATATATTTCCAATAAGTAGGGAACGGAAGGTCAAATCCAGCCCAGTTCTTGTCGGTTCGGTCTGGTTTCAGCACCTTGTCCGTTGAAGAGGTTGTTTTATTTCTTACACATGGGCCATGGCAAAGTGACCAAATCTGCCTACATTGTTTTCATACTTCAGAGTTTGTTTGATTTTTAAACCTGTATCTAAGGAGTTTGTTCAACTTCCAACAAAATCATTTTCTTTCGTTTTGTGCCCAAAATGACTAAAACCGCCAAGGTTAATAACCTTATTCGTTTTAGAGATTGATTTGGTTTTGCAACTTTAGTGGGTTAGGTTTTAAAATTAGTTTCCAACTTCCAATCTTCTTTATTCAACCCCGCCTAGATGTTTTGTTTCCATTCATAACCTTATTCCTTTCTTTTACTAGTACTCATATATATATTCACTAGTTACTTATAGGTCATCCATCGAATATCTTCCACCGACTTTTAATTATTACATGATCAAATGTTGATTCCAAAACCTTCTCAAATTTAGTTATTCACTGATACCCCCAAATAGCTGGAATTATGCATCAATATATATTGGATGAAGTATTAAAAGTGGCCATGATTTAAATCTAGGCTAAGGTTAATTATCATATATATGTATGAGATTACCTTTACAAAATAGTGTAATCATAGCACTAAAAATTCAACGTTGTAAATGCGGATTCTAGAAAAGATTGTGATTGGAACCATTTTGGCAGGCCATTTACTCGTCCTAGTCAGAGATTATTATATTGGGTGTGTTAGGCAATATCCTGCTGTTTGGCACGACGGAAAAGGGAAGAAAATAATAGGAACAAAATATGGGATTGGGACCATCGTAATTCTGTGTAAAAACAAGACCCTTTTGGGAATCACAATATTTTGGTCAAAACCTTCCCTTTTCTTTCTGAATTATCTTTCTCCCAAAAACCCATAATTCTTTTTGGTTCCAATCCTTGTTAGTATCTTAATATATTACCTCGATGTTGTGATTTGGGAGGATGTATGTTTGTTGTTGACATATTTCGTGGAGCAGGCCGGCAGAGAGAGACAAAGATCTCCCCCTCCTCCCTTGACATTAAATTTATCAACACGATTTGATTGTTGTGTATCAGATTCATAACTATGGAGGGTAAAGGTGGAGAGTTCCGGAGAGTGCACATCATATACTTCCTGAGTCGAACCGGTCGAATCGAGCAACCCCATCTCATCCGCATCACCCATCTCCACACAAATGGACTCTATCTTCGCGGTATTTATGTCTCCCCTCCTCTGTTTTCTCTGCCAATCAATGACTCTCTGTTTAATTTCTTTCTTTTTGGTCTGTGAAGATGTAAAGAAGTGGCTGTCGGATCTGCGAGGCAAGGCCATGCCTGACTCCTTCTCTTGGTCCTACAAGAGGTGACTCTATATTGTTTTTTCAAGTTAACAATCCGACATTTATTTTACCATAACCGATAATCGAATAATGTGTTTCAGGAGGTACAGCAAGGGTTATGTGTGGCAAGATTTGCGAGACGATGACCTCATCACGCCAATCTCCGACAATGAATTTGTGCTCAAAGGCTCAGAGATTGTCCCTTCCTCCCACGGTAATGTGTTAGTTACATTTTCATCTTGATCTCAATTTCTTGGAGTTGATTAACTTTTATATAGTTCAGATGACTGCTTATTATACGATGAAAAGAAAGGGTGTAGCATAAAAGAGCAGGAAAGAGCTTTATCTGGGTCGGAAAGGTCATCTGTGACGGACGAATCAATTGAAGAAGAGGAAGAGAAGATAAATTCGGAAACCTCTTGTTCATCTTCCATTCTCTTGAAAAAGACAAACAACAACAAGGATGATGATGATGATGATATTAGAATTGGGGGCAGCAAGAGACGTCTGTTCCGGAACCTACTAAGGTGCGGCGCTTCGGACACCAACGACTCAGTGCTGGTGATGCGCTCCAACAACAACCATCTTAATAATCATCAGATTTGTAAAGCTGACAAATTGGGAGGGTATAGCCACCAACAAAATACCAGGTCAGTCCCGATCCGTTGCACAATTCATAATTGGACATTTATTTGTCTCGGATGTCTTATATTTAAATTTGTATTTGAAAATTGAGCAGGAGAAGCCATGATGGAACAAAGAAGCAGAGCCAGAGGCAAAGCAGTGGGCACAAGAAACCAGCTTGTGCTTCTTACAGGCCTGTACATGGCCCCACTTGTTCGTAAGTTTACCTCAAGTCAACTTTAATATATAAAATCATGTTGTAACTGTTGAGATGAGGTCATTGCATAAAAGTCAACCCAAGCTCCCAGTGGCTCACAAGTTTAACGTCTCTCAACTACCTTATACACAGTCAAACAATTGCAAAAACAAACGTTAGAGGCTACTCAATTGGAGATGAGTTTTTTTAGGATCAATAAGAAATTAATCTGAAAATCAATTGGATTAAAAAATGAATGGGGAATAATACATAATTAATTAGTGTTTATAAAAAATATCAGGAGCTAGTAAATCAGAAAGAATCTTCTTAAAACTAATCAAAAATTAGTGGGATCAATCAAAAGATAAACCAGTTTGAAAGATTAATTGAGAATAATCGAGTGATTAATCATACGAGTCGGAGATTTTTACTAAAGTGAACTCATCTTATGCTTTGCACCGGAATTACTGATTGGCTGTTTGCTGACACGAAATACCATGTACTGTAGGCAATGTGGGAAGTCATTCAAGCCAGAGAAACTGCACAAACACATGAAGTCATGTAGAGGACTGAGAGCTATGGCAAGAAATGCTGCCCAGAAGCATACCAACAAATCAGCCAACACTGAATCATCTTACACCCATTTATTGACTAATTGATGATTCAAGTAAAGTATATATATACGGTTAGACTTGAAGGACATTATATACAAGTTTAGTGGTTCCCTTGTCTTTTACTTCTGCTTCCTCAATTACAGTTTTGTTATGCAATGTGCATCAGCATGCAAGAACAGAAATTTTGTCAATCTAACATAGTCCACCTGATTCCAAGAGATTAATACATTAAGTTCATCATGGTTTATGATTTCTGGATACAAGATGCATTGAAGGAATAGAATGTTAACTGTATAACGATCTCTACCCGAGTTTGCTGTTAGTTCTGATCCTGATAAAGTTATACCTAGCTGGAATTGACATGCTCCAATAGGAATCTATACAACTTGTTCCTCAAAACCTCTATTCTCTCGTCTGTTTCAACTTTGCCCCCAACCAGATCATCCAACCACTGATTCACTCTCTTTAGCAGCCTAAGGAGGACTGCAATTTCACTCCTTCCTTCCTCTTTGCTTAATCCGAATTCGCTTCCTAGAGAGGACTCCAAGTACTTCAAGAACCACTCTCGAGAAGCCAAGAGCAGCTTTTGTGCTAAAATGGCAGCCTCCTTTAATCCACTGCCACTACCACTACACCAGTCCTTCCTTTCAGTATCACTTTTTTTTGTAGCTGTGACGTTACGTGGTGATGGAGATCGTACTGCCTTGCCACTTGAATCAGATAAGAACCCCCTTTGATCTTTGGGGCTTTGTTTTGGTCTAGGTGACTGACTCTTAGGGCTTGAATCCTTTTGAGAATTCTCTAAGATAACTACATGGCTACTCTCACCTTTCACCATTTCGCTCTTCTTGAACAAACTGAACTTGGAAAGATCAGATTCTATAGCAGCTCGAACCCATGATGTGGCATTCTTGTTAGTTACATTTGTGTGCATGTCTGTCAGCGAACATGGCTGAGTAGTAGCTTTTGATCCAGGAAGTCTTGTGTTGATTACAGAAATAACCACCACTGATGCCCTCTGCATGCTCTGATGGAGGTCCAGAAATTGCTCTACTAGCTGTCCAGCGGTGACTTGCTGAGAGGACTCACAGAGTTTGGCAAATGCACTGGAAAAAGGAAGCTTAATTGTTATATTCAGGACTTGCCAAAAAAAACCATCATATTCAAACAAGCTGAAACCGAATGTCATGTAGGAGAGAGAAATACCATGACATTATTTCTACATATATGCATGTAAATTTGGGCAATCACAACCTAGTAATTCGCCACGAACAGAAATTGTGCTACAACCCAAGTTTGTTATATTGTCATGACTATGATAGGAATTCTCACCTTCAGATCAATCTAAACAGCCAATAACAGACCAACCCAAGTATAAGTGACTGCATGAGCATGTGATCCAGAAGATTAACTTATCAAACAATATCCTATATTCAAGAATGTTGAAGCCCCATATAGAAATCTTTTGGACAAATGAGGAATATAATTTATCACAACCACTGAACACGAGAAAGTGTGAAGGAGACTTATCATGATGGCTGAATTTCAATTCATCTTTTGTCACCACATCAGTGATGTACCGTTGTGAAATTAATAAAAGAATAGGCAAAAGTTTAACATTTCTTGTTCCCTCAGCGCAGACTCATAAACATGCAATTTTCAATCCTCAAACTGTTCACTTCCTAAGCTGTTTCCAACACCTAATTAACTTGAGATGGAAACCGCAAACATTCACTATGGTAAAAGTTAAGTGAAATATATGAGTGTTTGTGCACAATCCTTAGCGATTATGCCATCTCTAAGAAGTTGCTGCATTGAGAATTACTGCTCCTTCAGTATACTTATGCAATCCCATCATTATCCAACACTTTGTGCACTATCCATGTTTCCCATTTTCTATCTACCGCCAAATTGTTGCATACACATAAGATAGTACTATGGAATATGAAACTTCCAACTGAGCTTAGACCCTTACATGCAAAACTTTAAGCACTTATCAATACTATCTTCTATACCTATTTCCTGATGCTATAGTTTTAAACTCTAAAAAAATAATGTCCCTTCCATTTTTCATCGTATCCTTAGGTCCAAATTTAATGCTAAAGATTGACCATTTGAATTGTAATAAATTTTGCTCAAGAAAGTCAACCTGTTTTAGGTTCCCAAATATATGGTTTAGAGCTTGAGAGAATGAGGGCAATGCTCCATTTCAAAACTACAACCACCATTCTCCCACACAATTCCATCCTATACTCAAGAGGCTTCCAGAATTGTACATCAGTACAAGTAGACTAAGTAGGCAAGAGATAAAGTAAGAACTTAGACATGTTGGGTAGTGATTTCTGAGACACTTACTGTATGGAGCTTGAATTAGTACGTTTATCTTGCCAAGAGCAGACGTGCAAGATTTTGTGTCTAAGTGCCACCAAGAAGCAAGCACGATACAGTTTGGAAGAAAAAACAGAAAACTTAAGCAGAGAATATTGAAATGCATACCTCAAGCAATTAATGACACCCTCTAAAGCTGATGCTTCTTCTAGTGCTTGAACAGCAGCTAGAAATGCAGCATTCTTGTGAGACACGCTGTCCTGCAAGTATCAATTACACAAGCTGAGATTTTATTCTTGCTGAGATACACATAACAAGATTGTAAATAACATACCTTTCCAAGATTATGAATGGCCCGCGGAAGTGCATCCCATGAAATTTTCTGATCAGAACCAAGAGGAACCTTACTTAAATGGGTTGGAATTCTGACTTCACAGGACTGGTTTATTACATCTTTCCTTAAAGGCTTGCTAGTTGATTTTGGTGTGAATGTGTCATTTTTGTTTTTCAATGGTGAATTATTCAAACTTAGGCTTTTCAACAACAAGGAATCTCTCCTTGGAGAAGCTTTCTTGTCAGAAGAAACCTGCAACACCACAAGAAATATGAGATTCTGCTTCAAATCATCAAAATACAACAAACATTGAAGTCATTCCCTCATAGTAATCATCTTTTAGCACACTAAAATTAATCAACCCAACAACCAATCCTCAGTAAAGAGTAAAAGTGCTCAATATCGTATCAGCACCGTAAATGGTGTGAAAAGTCATACTCATCCAAAATATTTGAGGAATCCAGATACAATTACCACACAAAATCAACAAAGTGAAGCAATAACAAACAAACTTTAGCTTGGCTTAAAAAAATGAGCAAAGATGATAAATCAAGCAAAGTATTAACCCTAATAGCAGGGATAGGAAAAGAAACCCAAAATGTAAAAACCACAAACTTGTACATCGTAAAGCCCCAGCATTGCAAAAGCAAGATAGGTGACAGGTGAGACCTAAAAATGCAAACTTTATGAAAAACAGAGGAGAAGTTACAGAAGCAGAGGTGAAAGTGTGTTTGGATTTGAAACGAGGCGTGGACTTAGCACCGCTCTTTGGCGCGGTTGAGCCATTATCCCAAGGCTTCCTGGCTGAATCCAAGCTCAACCTCCTCATCTCCCTACCTTCCCCAACCTTGAAATTCGCATTCTTGGCCGGCAGCAAATCGGTAGGGTTGCCGACACAGGGACGCCTCTTGGGGACGGGCTTGAGGCCCCGGAGGACAGGGAAGGGCGAGCCGGAGTCGAGCCAGGCGACGTAGACGAACTGGCCGAGCTGGAGCTTGTCGGAGTGGATGAGGTCGATGTCATGGTCGGAGATGGAGACGAAGGCGGAGTGGAGGGAGTCGGAGAGCTTGAGGAAGAAGCCGGTGCTCTGCCAGGGGGGCTGGTCGGCGGCGGAGAGAGCCGGGACGATCTCGATGACCTGAAGGAGGGCGGAGCGGTGCTCGCTGGTGACCTTGGGGTGGCGGGTGCCGGCGTTGTGGAGGAGCTTGGAGAGGACGCCGGGAGTCAGGGACGCCATGGAAGTAGCAGCATGAGGACTGATGAGAGGAGGAGGGAAATGAATCTCAAAGGGGTTCAATTCAAGTTGAGAAGAGACAAGAGGTCGTTTTCAGAATCTCAAGGGTGGAGGAGGAGGATTGCTTGAAGAGAGAGAAAAGGGCAACTACTTGAATTCCAATGTCACCACAGAGCGGGAGCAACTCTCTAGATTCCTTTGGAAACAATGGTATTCGTGACAGGAGGCGGAGAGTGATGAGAGTGGTGGTGGGTTTGGGTTATGGGAAAGGGAGGGGTACTTTGGGGAGAAAGATGATAACTGAAACTTGCTACTTACAAGATAGTAGGATGTTGACGGTACAGGAAACAAGAGCTACACCTACACATGCATCCACACTATTGGAATTTAGGCCTTCCTTTTTTCAATTTGTCAACTCCAACCAAATGCCTACTTCCCTCCTACCTACCTCGGCTACCCTAAACAATTCAATTTAACCGTTTCAACAAATGAATTAAGGGTTAATTTTACATGTCCTCGTTGTCATTTTCGAACATAAGTCACTCCCTCCCTCTCCTCACTTGTTGTCCCTGCAACTCCATCACCAACAACCATACCCTTGCAAATTACCCATCAACCCAACTGCACAATCCTTCTTCTTCCCTCAACCGTCGTCCTTGTTTGAACCCTCAAAACCCACCAAATGTCTCTTACTGGTTTTTGACTTTCAATTGTATCTGTTAATTAAAAAAAACCCATAAATTAATAAAATCCCCAAATGTCTCCTACTGGTTTTTGACTTTCAATTCTGGAAGAGACGCAGTTTCTTCAACGGGTGGGGGCTCTCCGCCTCCTCCTCGCCGGAGACCACGAATCTCGGCGACAGCTCCGGCAGGTTCAGATAGAATACGCAGTGAATTTGAGCCCCGTCGGAGGAGGTGGCGCCGCCGTCGTAGTGGCACCGCTTGTGGCCGCCCAGGGCCTGCCCGGTGGAGAAGCTCTTGTGGCAGATCGAGCACTCGTGGATCCTCCCGGAGGCGGAAGCGGAGGCGGCGGCGGTTGAGGTGGTTTGGTCCTCGGGGGCGGCGGGGGAGTTTTTCCGGTGGCTGGCCTTGTGGCCGCCGAGGGCCTGGTAGGAGGAAAACGACTTGTCGCAGACGGTGCACCTGTGGCTCGCCGGGGGCGGAGGAGGAGATCGAGATCGGCGCGTGGGGATGGAGGCGTCGCGGCCGCGGGCGAGCATGATGAGGCAGAGGGCGAGGTACTCCTCCTCGGAAGGCGGGTTCTCGGCGCGTGGCCTTTTCGAGCGCTGTCCGAACGCCCGAGACTCCGAGGTCGGAGAGTTGAGAGCCTCCAAAGCCATGCCCACAAGGTGTCTGTGAAAATGCCTCAAAGAGAAAATTTTCAATACCAATGACCAAAGCTGTGTGTTTTTGGGAGTGGAGGTGAATGGGTTTTGGCCCTTTTGGGTCAATATTATATAGAGGTAGTGAAGTCGGTCAAAGTGATGGATTTGAGAATAGGAAAGTTTCCAAGTCAGGAATAGATAGAGAGCACAAGGTTGTTGTTGCCAAATTGGTGATGTGTGTGGTGTGGTGTGAGAGTGTTGTGTGTGCTCTGCTACTACTGCCCTTTTCAATTCTAGTGACTTTCTTGTGTAGTAAGTCTCTTTTTTACTTGGAGGGCAAGATTCTTGTGCTTGGTTCACTTGTAGACCAATGCTTGGTATGTGTGTGGACCACACCTATTACACATTCTTGGTGGATGGACACTATGTAAAGGACATTTTGTTGAGAGTGTGAGTGTGCTAGGAATTTTACTTGAGCACTTCTTTAAGCTAGGGCGGTTCACGGTTTAGTTTTGATTCAGTTTCGAATCGAATCAATCAGTTCTAATTTTAAAAAGTAAACATCAAAACCAAACTAATAGGATTCGGTTCGGTTCGATTGTTTATGAACTCAGTTTCGTAAAATTCTCATATTTTAGACCGTTTTGACTTATCGATTTATGGATGAATTTCTTTGAAGCGATTTTGATCACTCTTCACTTTGGGCCGGTCTTGGCTTATTATTTAACTTCTTTTCTGCCGGACCAATATTTTGAGGTCCAACTAATAAAGATCGATGTGTCTGAATCGATTGGTTTGTATCGATTCTTATTTTATAAACATAACTGATAGAGTCTGTTGGTTTTAAACCAAATAAAATCGGTTAAGTTCGATTTAATTATTTTTCTAATTGGTTTGATTGGTTCGGTTATTTTTGGACATCTCTAATTCAAGCCTATTACACTTATTAAAAGGGTAAATTTTTTGTGAAACATTATCAAATGTTTTCTAAGGAGTAATGCAATATATATCATTTAAATGCATGATATTGACATTAATTACCATGTATGATTTGATAGCATTTAATATTACTCATATAATCTTTGAGTGGGTTGTATAATGAGTTGGGTCATGAAGGTAAAAAAGTTTGAATTTGACATGACTTTATATTTCTTATTTAAGTCATACTGATAATTTGATCACTAAATTCACTTTAACCAACTCTTTATCGTCATATTCACAAGATACATTGACTCTCACACAAACTCGATTTACCATTCTTAACAAGTATATTAAACTCACAAATAATGTTGCCATTTTTCTATCCAAGTTTACTTTTTAAAGAAACAATATATTTTAAACTCGATAAGTCCCAATATTTTCAATCCGAATGGAGCCAAAATTCCTAGAAGTGGCCTTTCCAGTAGTTTTGGTTATTATCTAAAAAAAGGACAGCTAATCTTAATTAGAGAA
>JAYMTQ010001392.1:0-13634 GCA_036897385.1 Geranium incanum | reverse complement strand
ACCGAGCCTCACCAAGGAGGAGCACACCACAAGAAAATCCACATACACATTGAAGCCCATCTCTAACCCAAAAGACTAATCTGGTGGGTCTTGGGTCTAATGTATATATAAACTCTCCTTATACCTCGTACACTTCCGATGTGGGACCTGAACTCACATGTGGAATCCTAATAGAGATATGGTGACTCAAACAATAAATGTTCATGTTTGGCTCGGGCTCTAATGAACTTACATAGTTAAGCTCGAGCGTGGTTCAAAAACAAAATTAAACTCGATTCGGGTCGTTCACCTCCCATTAAGAGCAATGTTGTTAAAATCGCTAGGCGCTAGTCGAGCGGAAAGGACATTTGGAGGACTAATCGGAAAATAAATCGGATTGAAGGATTAGTCGGAAATTATACATGATTAATCGGGGACTAGTTAGGGAATTAATCGAGGATTAGTCAGACAAGTCAGTGATTTTTACAACATTGATTAAGAGAGATCAAAATTAATGTTAAATTAAGAATTGGGAAATTTGGGAAATTTTAACTGATTGTATACGATTATGCACCTACAATGGGTACTGGGGATTGAGCATGAATTGTTTGGGTGACAAGAATGTTTTTGGGTCATTGAAGCTGGTTGAGGGACCATTACAAATTAAGTTGGTGACAATATATACTTTAGTACATAATCAGTCAGTCTAATATACTTTGTCGTCTTTATTTTATTCTCGTAATAATAATTTTATGGACGATAGTTTTTTGTATGAAAGTTTCTTTAGGGGATACAATATTTCTAAATAATAAGTTTTATCTCGTTAATTTGAGTGATGATGGTAAGTATTATACTCTTTTCTGGGATTATATATATACATTTTTTTATTTGTGTGTTAAATTTTCAGTACAGTTTAATCGTTTTTCATCAATAAAATACTGTAATTTACCATCTTTAGTTTTGTTACATACAGTAAAAGACCTCAAACGGGGCAAAATAGTAATTTACAAGCAGTACTAATTACCGATGGAATAAACAAAATGGGTGTTACTAATATATAGAATACAGGCTCAACAAGCACCAACACGAGAGTGGCGCAGCAGAAGCGTGATGGGCCCATAACCCACAGGTCCTGATCGAAACCAGGCTCTGATAGTTTTTTTCCAACATTTTCAATTTCTTACAATTTCATGGGCTCACACCTAATTCTTACGGGCCTGGCCTAAACCCTTTATCACTTCGATTATTATGGACTCGGGCACTCATACTTATGGGCCTAGCAGAAGGCCCAATCCTAACTCATATCCCTTTATTTTAAGTAGTGAAGAGCCCAAACCATGATTCCTCCGTATGAATGAGATGAACTATTTTTATATTGAGTTTTCTTCTTTATATATTAGATCGCTTTGAATTTATCTCAAATCAAAACTTTTTTTGGCCATATTAAAAAAACATTCCGTTAAAATGAAGAATATTCCATAAACGAATATCATAGATTAATATCCTATTTTTTTGTAATTATAAGTTAGGTAATGATTAATTCAGTAGCCAACCAATCTGTGGGGCACTGGTTGTTTTAAGACACTCACCTACAACGGCAGCTTTCATATATTATTATGTTGGGTCCTTGCATGATTTCCTATTATGTAAATAATTTTTTATAGATTTTTTTTTCTATTTCTGCTAAGTTCATAAATCATTTCCAATTTAATAAATCACATGCAGAGAGCATTTATTTATCGTACCGCTGACATTATATTACGTCTCCAAGTATACTCTTAAAAATTATTTTAGTTTTTTTTTAGTTTAGTTTAATGGCATTAGGTTGATCATAAAAAATGAAGTAGGAGTTGGGCCCAACGGGTAGAGAAGAATGGTTGGGTTGAGTCCGTTGTATTCAATCACTCTCTTACACTGTCCGTACATCTCTCTCTCTCTCTCTCTCTCTCTAATCTATTTGTTTTTGTTTTCGTTTCCGTTTCTTCTCCACCAAAAAGTCTCTTTGCTTTCCACCCATTTGTTCACTGCCCTCTCTCTAAAACCCTTGTTACTTTGCTCTAAACCTTCATTTATTGCTTCTGTCTGGAGACTTGTGTTCACTCTGTGTGATCTGTGGAGATGGATGTTGGTGATCACAGTAAAATTCAGGCTCCAGGTTTGTTTTTCCTTGATTTTTCTTGGTGGGTTACTTTTTGTTGTCTCTTTGTTTGATTTGATAAATGATATCTCGTGGAGTTTCATTCTGGGTTTTGGAAATTTTTGATTGAAATTTAGTTTCTGGGTCTCTTGGCTTATTCTTTGAAGCGGGGCAGTCTGGGTTTATGTTGATTTTTCATGGAAATTCTTGTGATGAGGATCTTGTGGGTCTTGAATTGCAGTTCACGTCTGTCAGAAATGTGGATGGTCATTTCCAAATTCACATCCGAGTGCAAAACACAGGCGTGCCCACAAGAAACTATGTGGAACCCTTGAAGGGTATAGACTTTTTGAGTCATATGATTCAGATGATGGAAGTCACTCTGATGAAGATCACAAAACCAGCAGTAAGAGCTCTTTTTTTCCATAGCTGTTTTCAGTCTTCTTTGATTTAGTCTTTGGTAGGGTGGTTGAATAATGTGATAGATTTTCTAAGAATTTTAGGAAACAAAATTTACTAGTAAACTATACTATACCGAGCTGATGCAAATATTTCACTTAGTTCAGGTCAACATAATTTTTGTTTTTGAGGTGTCTTTGAGATGTACGCATACAATGAAAATGATAACGGCTCATAATGCCATCGCTCTTATTACTTGTTCTAACTTTTATTATAAATATACTGATGTAGATAAATTTGGTTTTGTAAGGTCCTAAACTTTTGGAAAGAAGAAGTATTAATGAGAAGGGAAGCTTTGGAATTGGGGATAGGTCAAATAGATCCGAGGACGAAGTGTTTACGGATGCTGCTGCAGAATTTTCGGATAGTAGTGGATTTAGTCCTGGAGGTGAAGAACACTTCGTGGAAGCTATAAAATCGGTTTCAAACTACGACATCACTTCAAACCAATCTGTTAATGATATTGCAATAATTGGTATGCCTTTAAGGGATCATATGACTGGCATATGCTATTTTTAATACATTGATAGTTTCCTTAGATGCTTTGCTTCTGTTCTCAGAAATTAGTAGTCATTTAGAGAGTTGTATTTCCAAGGATACTGAATTTCAACATAGACAAAACTCAAAAGGGCCAAGTCCACAACATAGACACATCTTCATATGACAACCAATTTGTATGATAGTTCTTTGTAGAATGGCCTTGCCTGTTTCAAAAAGTTCACTAGCTATTTTAGGATGGGTCCAATTAATTTTAGGATGTACACTATAGAAGGGAACTTTTTTGGAGCATTTAATAAGTACCCTAACCCTTAGACTTCAATGTTTTACTTATCAGTAGCGCTGAATGTGATGCATACTTGAGGACACGAGAGATTATGTACTGCCTAATGAGCATCACAGGGAGCTTAGATTATTATGACATAAAAATAGTGGTGTATATCCTATGTTTCTTTGACACGTACTAC
This sequence comes from Geranium incanum, assembly GCA_036897385.1. Lineage (NCBI taxonomy): Eukaryota > Viridiplantae > Streptophyta > Magnoliopsida > Geraniales > Geraniaceae > Geranium > Geranium incanum. The sequence goes on along the minus strand of JAYMTQ010001392.1, from coordinate 10,094 downwards.
GCGGTAGATGGTAATGAGGAATGCAAGTAGCTTCATAGTAACCGAGCGTGTTTGGTGTGGTATTATGTGCTTCTAGTCCCTTCTATCACCAGATCTTGTTGTTATGTATTAGTTGGCTTGGCTTAATTTAATTTTTAAGGTTGCAATTACATTGTATATACTCTGGATTTCTTCTTCATTTTATGAGGGGACGTCTTAAAAATAATGTTGTACCTAACAGTAATGCAACTATAAAAGTTAAGTCGTTAATAAATAAATGTGAACCATTTTTTCTTTGAAGTTCCGTTCCTGATTTGGATTTTGAATCTGTTCCTGTATTATTAATTTTTGAAACCTGCCCTATTCGCCTGATTATAAGTTTGTAACAGTGAAGTGGTGAATATGCTTTAGTATTTGCAAATTATATTTGGGTTTGACCAATGTGCTTCATTTGGTCTTGATGTCAAATTCAAACTCAAACTATTTTCAGGATTTCATTTTAAAACCCAGATCTATAGTTATGATGATTAGGTCTAGGTGGACCTGGGTCACCTGTTTATCACCTTATTTCTACCCCTCTAAGCGTGGATGAATGAATTGTTTCAATTATATATTTGTCTGAACAGATTTTATTTCTGATTTTTGCCATTTCTTTACGATATGATTGCCTTTGAACTCATTCCTCATTTATTTGTGCAGATCCCGACAGTTCAACTGACGAGTACCAAACAAAAAACAATAAAGTTCCAGATTATAAAACTGATCAGTCTGAGAGTATATTGCAGCATGAAGATGATATGCCTACCGTTCAGTCGATGGTGAATATGGTTTCAGACCGCACAGCTGAAGAATCGGTTGTTGTTGATAGCAATAGCCCATTATGCAATTCATACCCCATTAAATATGAAAAACCTGCAAATGACACTTTGCATGAAAGTGAGACTAAAGTTGACGAGGCTGTGACAAAAAGGTCATCAAAAGCCCTTGAGCAGGGTAACCTTTTGAGGGGGGACCCAGAAGTTAAGTTCGATAGTGTTTCAGAAGACACTGTGCACGAACGCAGTTTAACTGAAATGACTGGGGTAGCACCTAAGTTGGAGACAAAAGAACAAGATGCCTTGTCGGCTGATGAAGTGTTTCAATCTAAGGAAGAGAATACTGAAGTGTTGAACCTTAAGATGTCCACCAGTGGTTCCTATGCAGGAATGGGACTTGTTAAACTTTCAGATGATTCCAGTTGTATAGGTGAGGGCAGTGATGGAAAAGATGGGAATGAAAGTATGAATGTGTTTTCTGTGCCTGAGGATGTATACATAGTAGCCCACCCTGAGATCATGCTAGAAGGTTTTAAAGGTCACAAGGGACTGAAATTACACCGACCCAAGCCCTCGGATTCATGTGAAACAATTGAGGATAAGGAAGCTAATCTTAAAAGTCTCTCCTGTGAAGAGAACTCTTCAGGTTTCCAATCAAAGCAATTAAATGAAGGTTTCGGGGTCACTTCTTCAGCCGTGCCTGTTTTGGAGGATAATTTGGAGGGCAGGGGTTACAAACTTGCTGTTGAAGAAGTGCCTTTCGAAGGGGAAGTCGGTCTGTCACGGGCAATGGTTTCAGTTGATGAAAATAGCCAATCAGATGTAGGAGTTCCTGCATATGCTGCAACGTTGGAGATGAAGAACAACCATACCACGTCCTACAGTAAAGAAGAAATACCTTGTGATGTTTTCAGGGATTGTTTGCAGAGAAGTTTTTCTGGTGATGATATTGAAGTTGCACCTGATGTGAATTTTATGGAAACTTATATGGGTGCCAAAGTTAATGAAATAACCAGCTTAGTTGACAAGGCAGAAGCTGGAAATGAGAAACTTGATATGGCTGGAAATGAGAATTCTGAAGAAGTTTCAGGAGATAGTACTTCAGAAAACACAGCAAAAACCGGCAAATCTCTCAGTAATATCTCTGAGTTCCAAGTCAATCCAGACAAGGGTCAGAGCTTTGGCGATGAAGAAAAATATGGCGTATCTGAAAATCGGGGATCTGGGAAAGCTTTAGAAGAAAATGTATTAATGAACACAAAATCTGTACCTGAGCTTGCTTGTAACCTTCAGGACTCCCCAGTTGCTGCCGGGGACGTAACAGATGGATCCAGTGATAAGGTGTCAGAAATTGGAGTTGCAGATTCAAGAAGAGTCGACATTGATGCTTCAGATATTCAAGAAGGCACAGACGACAAAATCCCTGCCAGCAACACAATGCAGGAAGTGTGTGTAGATAGAGTCAGCATTCCTAGTGAATCACAACAAGGTGAAGATTTTGAAACTTTTCAGAAAACTTCAGAATACCATATTGTGGAAGAGAAGGCGGGTTTGACTCGAATTTCTGCTCCTGTTGAAGAAATTGGTAGGGGTTTTTCTAGAATTGGTTCTGAGACCTCGCAAGCAGAAGGGGATAATAATACTGCTACACAACATTTTACCGCTGCTGATGTATCAATTGATTCGTGTAGCCAAACTGATAGTTTGGAGGCCCACTGGGGTTCTGTTTCAGGTAACTTTGTGTCATTGTCTGATTCATGGCTATGGTAGATCAGTTTTATATCTCGCTGGCATGGATGGTAACTAAATAGTCTTTTTAGTTGTACATTTTTTTCCTCCAACCAAACTACACATTTTGCAATACATAAGTCTTGCTCAATGATTATAAACTCCACGTGTAGTTACAGTGAATTAAGATATACTCATCTTTGACTATTAGACTTAAACAATTAATTTATGTATGTATATTCGTGGTCGTCTCTAGATAACTTCTGTTTAGAAATTCCTGTGCTTTTAAATTTGGTATTTATATATTGAGTGTAAGCACTATACTTGACGGGGCATACGTTAACAAAGGTAGTTTACTTTCTTGTTTTCTTATTTGTGGCGCAGTGTTTTCCACCCAATCAGACGTGCCAACCGGCATTGACGCTGAAAGTTTACTGTCTACTGATTCACTTTTCCCAGCAGAGCCCGCCAACTTGAGGAAGCCGAAAGTTGAAGCACAGGAACAATGTTATGACAGATCAGATGTCTGTGAACCTCCATCTTTGTTGGCACTAGCGGAAACAAGACAAAAAGATGATAGTTCGGATATACAGAAGGCACAACAGTCGATATCTGCATCGCCGCGAGCTGGTTGGTTCCCTTCTCTTACCAATGTTGTGAATGACTCACCGGGAAGAAAGAAGAACGAGGAGTTCATTGCTAAAGTCACAAACTGGAGCTCCGGAAAGCAACACATGCCTCTGAAATCAGTTACGAGCCTTGAAACCAAACCGAAGTCCCCAAGCCCGGAAGAGAGTCCAATGGTAGAAGTAGGTCAGAAAGATGAGACGGAAGGCAAAGGCAATAGTGGGCAGGCCATTACAGTGAACTCAATTTTGGGTAGTGAGGCAGCTGCAGCTGCCGCAGAGTCTGGAAAAGAACGGGCAAAGTATACATCAGAGATTAAGAGAGAAAAGGGGAAAGTTAAAGGTAGGCCATTATGGGCTCCATTTGTATGCTGTTACTCTGTAAACCACCAGCACCAGGATTAGAAACATAATTGTGACATACATATCCAGCGAGCATAGTTTCGCTCATCGACCAGGCTATTTTTGGTGTGTTGGGGTGATTTTTTAGCTTGAATCTTGACAGAGTTAATATCAGGATATATTAAAATTTTATGTTCAATAATTTGCGCTCTGTAGAAATATGTTCATACTGCAGATAAATGTTGCTGGAATTTTTCCAAGGTAAACAGAAATGAGGACTAATTCAAGTTTATGGGAGATAGAAAATGTATGATGAAATGGACATCTCACAAGGAGTTTTCAGTTTTCACCTTGACTTTGCTGTGCTGAAGGCTTATGCCAACTTTGGGATCTTGAAAAATATGGAGAATGCTTATGCATTACTTGGGACACAATTTTTCTTCCCAGACCAGCTCATTTAAAATTTATTAAGATGCTCTATAATATATTATCTAAGACTGCAAAGCTACCTTGGTATTAAAAATACATTTGCATAAGATTTGTGTGGGGAATGATTCTCCTAACCTTGAAGAGGGCAGCTTTTCCATGATGAACTTGAATGATTCCTTTATCCAACTTCTTATCCTGTTTTTTACAAGTCAATTCTGTATATATAATTGATACTAGAAAAGTAAATCCCAGAAAAGGAATTACAAGAACACAACCTGAGTGAGGGCCAAACAAGATAGAAATATTGAAAAAATAACACGAAGAGAAGTTGAATGGAAAACAAAGGTGAAATAAGAAATTAGGAAACTTTGTTCTTGATTGAATTAATGGTTCATCACTTCCTTTCTTTAATGAGCATCAACATTGGGGCGGGAGACTTCGGGCATGCGCTTCCTGAATCGGGGATGATCTGTACCAAAGATAGAAGCCAATGGGACGTGCAAATCATTCTTAGGGTCTGCTTGAGGAGAGAATACAAAACCAGATGAACTGAAAACAGTCTCCACTTCATTAGAGACTGGAACTGTTTCCGAACCATGATAATTAGGAAATTGCTAGTCATCTTCTTGTCCTGTTGAAGTAGTGAAAAACATCTCTATCTCTTCCAACAGTCTCTTTTCCCCAGAATGCATATCTGTAGTTGACACCAAGTGAATGAGACACTCACAAACTTCTCCTAAATCATTTGTAATGGGAGCCACCACCTCTCTATGCTGCTTCCCTGCATTGTAGTCGTGAGTCCTTTCCGTGTACAAACGATTTCTGCATGCCTGCAGTTCAACGACAATAATATCAGTTCTAAAAGTTGAAAATGAATATGGATCTGTAACACTAGATGTGTTGGTATTAAAACATCGTTATGATTTTCCTTTCTAAACACAACTCTAGCATTGAACACAACCAAGAAAAGTCACCTGGAACACTCGATTTAGACTATCAATCTGCTCGGATTTCATAAAGTCACAGTTACGTAGCTCTTGAAACAGCATCACCATCTCAGGGCTTACATTACTACCTGCAAGGTTTTCGATTATACCAGATAAGCAAGACTCATCGAAAACAGATTTCATCCACCTGGGAACCTTGTTCAGTCTTAGCAATTCGATGGCAACATGAACTGCAGGCTTGTGATGATTTATAATAGACTTTGAAGCCAAAGATGGAACTGCCATAAACATTGCGAGCTCTTCTACAATTAACCTGCACCAATTGTTCTTTCCAGAAATCTTTATCTCCTGTGTATCCACTTTTTCCCACTTTAAAATCATTGACAGGCAGAGGCCACAGTTCATAGCTACTCTGATGTCACTGTACAAAACTAGACCTTCCAGTACAGCCGTTACAGACATTAGATACCTCGAGGTGCATTTCAACTCCTCACATTTAGAATATATCTGGTCTGATAGTCTTTTAAACAACTCCAACAGGCAATATGAAGCCATAAGCTTCATCATAGGAGACCCAAAATGCATTAGCCTGCACAAGTCATGGCAACTGATTCGAATCACGGAAAGTGGTTGTGTTGCATGTGAAGTATCAAGGAAATTCTGCCAGTCCACAGTCCCTGGTAAAACAGCAGCCATGCTAAGACAAAAGGTTATATGTCAGCTTTCACTATTTGGAATTATATGTCGGATGAGAAAATTTTTGGGGAGAAGATTACATTTGTGCATTCCAGTAGAAAGTACTGACCTTCTTAAAGTGAAATAGTATAGTAGAAGCACAAATATTAGAGTTTCCCCAAGGCTTGTTCCCTCGTCTTGCTCACTCAACGTGGGTCCTTTTGAACATGCTGCATGAATTGTGCTTGTGATTGCAGAGACCAGTGAAGTGTTAAGAAGTATGGCTTTCGATGCTTCTGGTAGCACTCCACTGGTAGAATGGTACAATATTAGTGAAATAATGCCAATTACTAGAAAACCTTCCTGAGTCCAACCATCTGTAGCCAATGTGGCAACTAAATAGTCCATCAACTACAAAAAAAAGGTAACCATTACAATTAGTTTAACTAAAAAGACTGAGAGGACTGGAAAAGACAAAATTGAGATAGTTACCCTCATTGTCAGCACAAGCCAAGCTTCATCATCAGAAAGTCTTTCAGAATGCACTGACCATAAGATATTAAATATCAGAAGGGCAATGGCAGTGAACGTCTGTGAGGAAAAAGTAAGGCTTGGGTTGTAATAAAAACTAAGGATTGCATTGCCTATGCCATGCAAGCATAACTGATCTGAAGCAGCTGGACAGGTATTAACAATCATTGTCACGAGATCCATTACTGAAATAATGTCACAATCTTGGCTTTCTTCCTCTACAAGCTGTTTCAGTAAACACACTAAAAGTTTTCCTCCATAATTATCTCCTGCCGCTACCAGTTCTGCAATAGCTTGTACACTTATTACTTGACTATTTTTTCCATGAACTCTGGTTTGTGCCCAATTTGAATTATTGCTTCTGCAGAACTGCAGAATTTGATAAGCCAATGGCTTGATGATTCTCTCTTGTTGAAACAACCATTTAATTGACACTGAGTGGATTCTTGCAGAAGGCAAATCCCATCCACTTAATGTTACAAGCTGGAATACGATCTTCTCAGCTTCTGGACTGTAGGCAATTTGGTACCTCATCTTTCCTAGTCCCCTATACAAACCGTAAAGATTCACTAGTCGGGTAAATGACATTGAATCAGCAGCTCTATTTAGGAAATCAGTGCTGTTGAGAAGAATATACTGTTCAAGGGAAGCTAGGACCAACTTTTCATCTGCAAGTCTGGAAAAGAATATGTCAAAAGGTGAGGCAAGATAGTTGAGAGAAGTAAAGCATATAGAGCAGTAGGAAGTAGGAAGTAGGAACATAATAAAGAATCAGGATCTCCATTACCGTTCATCAAATAAAGAACTGATATATAAAATCAGCAGAACTGCTGATTGGCAAGAAGACAGTTCTAAATTTTTGGTACTCTTCTGTCCAAGAAGAAACAGCAAATCATTAGGATCAGATGGCAAATACATAGCAGCATCTCTGATGAGTTGCCCCAAATCGTGTCCCAGGAGAACATCCACAACTGAACTGAGCATCAGGTATACTCTCCACTTCGTTTTTTCTGTAGAAAACAAACCTAGACATCCAAATGAAAAACTGAACCAAGAAGATGAAACTAAGGTCATTGCAAACTCCATGGTTAGGACAGAATCCTGAAGCAGTACTGAATGAAATGTTTCCAGTATTCCAAGGACAATTTCCTCTTCCATTTCGTTGATTTCTATCTGAAGCCAAGGCAATAGATGTCTTGTACATACATCCACTATGCAATTCTGAAGTTCTATATTACTGGAATTATCATTTGAGCATTCTTCATGACTGTATGCATATGCCTCTTTAAGCAGGTACAAGGAATGCAAAATTTGACCTGGATCTTTGGTGGATGTGTTTAGCCAAGATAAAACGGCATTTCTTGATGCTTCTTGAAGTGATTTTGTAAGATTTGAGTTCCCATGAGAAGATGGAGATTTTATAAGAGCTACAAATATTGAGCAAGCTGTTATGAATGTTTCTGGAAGCATTCCCATCTCCCCATCAATGTGCCGTTTAAGCATCTTTGTTAGAACAATAACTAGTTCTTCAATCTGAGGAGGGGAAACTACCCCGGGGCAGTTGTCAATGCATGTCCATATGAGCTTGAGTGTCGAGCTTTGAACAGGATGAAAAGGAACTTCAGCTACATAACGTAATATTGGAACCAGAGTTGCAAAACCTACAGCCAGTCTTTGTCGAAAAGGTTGCTCAGCAGTAGATAAGAGATCAAGAACCTGAAGGCAAAAGTTGACCATTGGATCCTTACATTCTATATATCAAAAGAAAATATTTATCAGGCTATAATATAAAGACTACTTTCAATTTTCATAAGGAGTAGGAAGACAGTGCATATATGTTTGGTTACAGTGTTTCACTACGCTGATAAAGTTTTAGCACAACTAATTTACCTATGCTCGCAATTGATGACAAGATAAGTTAAAGCAATCTACATTCTATAGGAGACCACAAAGCAGTAACAAAAACTAAATCATTAATAGTAACATGAAAAATTGAACTGGTTTTCAATCAAGCATATAGTTTCTCTTGAAGCCAAATAAAGAATAAACTTACTCACCTGACAGTCTTAGAATTTCAAATACATAATCAGCAATGTTTTCTTCAATCAATGCCTCAATCTTCTCCCCTGAAGAACCCTCCGTAGACAAATAATGAATAATTAAACATAGTGTGCTGATTTGGACTTGGCTGTCAGTTGAAAGCAGAGGGCCTTTAATGGCTTCAGCAAGCAAGGTATTCAGAGGCGGGGCTTCAATTCCATCATCTGCTGTCTGCACAAAGTTATCTCCTTCGTAGGAAACGTTTCTCGTGTCATTTGTGTATACATTCCCAATAAGGCCTCCTTGAACCAACACAGTCAAAAGAGCTAGACAAGTAACATGGTAAGTTGTTAGCTAGAGGATACGACGATGAAGAAACATAGCAGACAAAAAGTAAGAAATGGATCTCTTTGTGGACTGCAGCCAAACTACCTATCCCTGCCATTCACTTAGTACCACACAATCATTAAGCAATGGCCATTTATAGAATATGATGCAAATTACAGCCTGGAAGATCTCTTTAGTGCAATAATGGGTAGATGTTTATAATTTCACTCGTGTGTATATACACTTGCAAAAAAATGTAGAAACAATTTATCTAACTGTGGTCTTAGGTTGAAGTTGCATCCATATAACTGTCAAATGACAACTGATAGACTAGTTTGTGCAGTTGATGTTCTGCACATTGCCACCATACAACTTTGAAAGTGTCCTTAAGTTGGTTCAGGGTACATGACAAAAAGGCTCAGGTTCTTGCAGCCATTCCAAGTAGTTTCACAGAAAAAAATTGCAAGTTACAATTAACTAGACACTAATAATGAAATTGGAAGTTACAAACAAAGAACAAAAGTAATGACAAACCTATACAATTCAATCGAACATCATCACTTTGTGTCTTCATGAGGGCCTCCAACGAAAATCGCAAGAGCTTTGGAGAAAAAGCTAATAAAGCAGCAAATCCGTCATTATCATCAGATGCGTATTCGAGGATGGACAATTTGTATAGAACAAACAAGATCTCCCCTCTGATTTCCTCACTGCATAGAAGCAACAAAGTAGAGGAGTTAGGCCAAATAATATGTCATGCACTAAAGCAACAATTCTGACCTCTTGGGCTGCGTTATTTGTTACCTTGGCAATTGAAGACCTGCAACAAGATTGCATACAAGGGTACCTTTGTCTTTAATATGAGCAGAAGGACTATTTGTCTCACTGTTTAGGAGAACCCCAAGACAATGAAGCTGCAGGTATAGAAGAGCAATAAACAAGATTGATTGTGATCTTTTCAGAATGATGTTTCCACATTATTGGAATACCAGTACCACCATAAGGGGAAACCTCTAAAAGTATAGCAAGCACATACAAGATAATAATAAAATAGATATCAACCCGCAAACGTTAACATATGAATTAGACAATTTTATGTAGCTCACTGTTCACAGCAACCAAACACAATATCAAACAATGTATCCCCAGACTTTCATTTTTACAACGAATTGAAATCACAACATGAACTGAAATAACACATGCAAAAAAGTTAGATAGTATGGTGTAGACAGCTTATTCGACTAATAATAGAAATCATGTACTCAGATCATCAAACTTTCCTTCTCAAGACACAGAAACCAATCAATAACACAAATGTCAAGGTCACAAACGCACAAAACAAGTAGATGAACAATCCAATTCAGAAATCATAAAATCAAACAACACTTCCTTATAATCAAACATAGCATCAATAGATTGAAATCAAGTCACGATCTGGAATAATTACCATATAAACCTGGCGGCGGTTCCAAGCGAGCGAGCCGGAGGAGAGGTGGCCGGAGACCCTGGCGACGAACTCGGCACAGACGGAGTCGCCGCCGGAGGCGCAGAGCTGGACGACGAGATCGAGGATCTGGCGAGCGATGGGCTCGTCGTCGAAGGAGGAGAGGGAGAGGACGAGAGGAGAGACGAGGAGGTGAGTGTGGAAGGAAAGC
>JAYMTQ010001391.1:0-13636 GCA_036897385.1 Geranium incanum | reverse complement strand
ATTTTAATAAATATATATAACAAATTCAACTAAACAAACAAAAAGAATTTTAACTTCAGCTCGAGGTTAATCATATAAGTTTGTTTGAGTACAAATAGAGCCTTAACAAAATTTGGTTAGCTTACGTCGGTAAGTCATCATATCGCTATTGCTTATAATCTAATTCATGTGACAAAATGTTACATATTCTAACGTAACATGATGTTCTTTTATGTATAGGACTAATTTGTCGGCTAGCGGACCGAGGCCGAACCCTCAAGGGTCATACCAGTATGGCCTGAGGAACATAACTCGGAGCGTCAGGCTGGTGAACTGGGCGGATCAAGTCGATGGCAAGCAACGATACGGCGTTAACAGCGTCTCGTTCACGCCCGCGGACACTCCTCTCAAAGTTGCCGATCACTTCAACATTACAGGCGTTTTTGACGTGGGAAGCGTTCCGGACAGTCCCACGAGGAAGCCTATGCATTTGGACACGGGAGTGATGGGAGCTGATTATAGGTCATTTGTCGAGATCGTGTTCGAGAACCGCGAGAACATTGTCCAGACATGGCATCTTGACGGATATGCTTTCTGGGTTGTCGGGTAATTAATCAGACCTCTTGTAATAAGTGTCACTGATGTCCGGGCGCGTTTGTACTAATATTTTGTCGCAGGATGGAGTGGGGCTTGTGGAGGCCTTCCCGTCGCTATCAGTACAATCTGAGGGATGCGATTTCGCGCTGCACCACGCAGGTGAGAGTCATGTATTAGTGTTAGAGTACAATATCTATTTGAAAGATGTAAATCTGTTCACCAGCTTAAACCGTGATCTCATGAAGTCGCTGATAACAGAACATGCACTAGTCTTTTTATTAACAATGTTGACGTTTTTGTGGATTGTTACAGGTGTATCCGAGGTCATGGACAGCAATCTACGTGGCGCTTGACAACGTAGGAATGTGGAACTTGAGGACGGAGTTTTGGGCGAGGCAGTACTTGGGACAGCAGTTCTATCTTCGAGTTTACACGCCGGTCAGTTCCATCAGGGACGAGAACCCGTTCCCTGACAATGCCCTGCTCTGTGGCAGGGCTCATCATCTATAACAAGCTTTTATCACAAAAATTATCAACTTTTGGAGTGCTAGGATTTAGATGCAGTTTTATTTGGTTTCTATGTTGGAGAAGTTGTTTTATGGGATGAAGCATAATGGTTAGGTTTGAGAAACATGAATTGTTTGATACTGCAGCTTTGCAGGCCAAGACTGTGTTGTGTTTGATGATTATGGATTGTCTTTTTCTGTTTGTAATCTGAACAGAATGTCGGTGTAATTGGACGGCCAATTGGAAGGATCGTAGCGCTTATAAGATTCGTCTTTCTAGATCATAGTGATGTTCAATATGTAGATCATAAATTTCACTTATTTCAAACAAAGACTTTATTAAAGTTTGGTTGCACAAGTTTTTCTCTAAAACTCATCGACCTACTATTGGATACGATAAATATGTTATTTAGAACGAATTAAGTGAGCCAACTAACCATAACCAATACAATTGCCTAAAACTCAAGGTTGTTATTCGAGTCTGGTTGGAAAGACTTATCTCGAAACTCATTAAGTCATTGTTGGACTAGACATTGATGTTATAAGGGTAGCGGGCGAATTTGCAAAACGATATATGGTCAGGAAGGAACACACCTATTTGACAAAACGTTCCATGTGAATAAGTAGACTGTTAAGAGTACACGTGTAAGTCTCAAGTCTATAAATGAGTATTGATGGAACATATCGGAACTAGAATGTATCAAGCTAGTCATTTTAAATCAAAGCTAAATCTAACAATATCTCATACCTGGTCCTAAACATGAAATCCACTGTAATTCAAACACATGTTTGTTCTTGTATGAGAATGTTTGTGTTACATACACTTGACTAGTGGCTTTTCTTGTATCTCTTGTGCTCTAAGATCCGATCTCCCGACAAATGCAGGAAAAACAAATACTAAATTCAGTTTATGCAAAAGACGGCAACTACTGTCCTGGGCTAAAGTAGCCACTCGTTGCTCTTTTGTTCACCAACAACACTAATAACTAAGAACGATCCGCCCAATGACAGGCTGTGGTTTTTGTTACCATTCCTTACTGGACGGTGCTTTCAAAAACTTACCTCCATATAAGTAACTACACAAACATACTCAAAACTCACCACACCACCAATAAATCACAGAGAATCCGAGAGAGAAGTAAGATATTTTCTCTCTCTCATTCTCATGGAAATGGCAAAGATGATATGGGTTTTGGTAGTACTGTGTTTTGGTATGGTCATTGACACATCAAACGCAGAGGTTCCTGCCGTTTTTGTGTTTGGAGACTCCACGGCCGATGTGGGAACTAACGACTTCTTGCCCCAGAGCAAGGACAGGGCCGACTTTCCTCCCAATGGCATTGACTTTCCTAACTCCATCCCGACCGGAAGGTTCAGCAATGGACTCAACAGCGCTGACTTTCTCGGTCAGTAGAGCAGAGAAAATGGCAAAAAAGTGTTCTATACTTGTTAAGAATTAATGTTTAGACTTGCTATTTGATCAGGAACACGTTATGCGAAAATGTCCCTAAACTTAAGAATTAATTTTTATACTTGTTACATTCATCAGCTATCTTTATGGGATTCGAGAAGAGTCCACCACCCTTCCTAGCTCCTAGCAACTACACAATGTTCTTCCAAGGCTTCGAAGGCTTGAGCTTCGCGTCTGGAGGATCCGGCCTTCTCAAGTTAACCGGATCCCGATCAATGGTTAGGCCTACCTTGTAAATGTATTTTTTTTTCAGCAATTAAATGTGTCAAGTAATGTTAAGATTTGCATGATTTTGTCATTTTCAGGCAAGATTGTTGAAATTGGATGAAAAGAAGAGTCCTTCCAATAGTCCTCCCAGCATGCCCAAGAATGTGATCTCATTGGGAGAGCAGATAGATCAATTCTCCAGCGTTCTTAGAGGTCTCAACACTGTCATGGGCCGAAAAGCAGCTCAAAAGTTCATTTCCAAGAGCATGTTCTTCATCAGCACTGGCAGCAATGATCTTTTTGAGTATTATCATTCTCAAAGCACTGTCTCTGAGACTCAGTTCATGTCACTCCTAGGATCAACCTATCACAACCACGTGAAGGTACTGAAAAACTTAAATATTCTCATGATAACACAGCCGAGCCCAAATCTTGATACACGACTTGCTTATCAGAAAGAAAAAAAACCCTGAATCTCTTGAAATGCTTATAAATGTTACAGAATTTAATCAATCTTGGAGCAAGAAAGTTTGGGATAGTGAGCGTTGCGCCAATCGGGTGCTGTCCATCGCAGAGAGCCTTCAACACCTCAGGCGGGTGCTTGGAGGACTTGAACGGGTACGCAAGAACTTTCCATTCAAATCTAGGCGACGCCTTGACCAAACTCAGCAAGGAATGCAAGGACATGAAGTACTCGCTCGGAAATGCATTCGAGATGACCATAAATGTCATCAATAACCCTCTCCCATTCAGTAAGCACCACTTCTCTCCCCCAAAAAACAAAAACTATGATCGTAACCTATGCTTACTTGAAATTTTGTTATCTCAGACTTTACTGAGGTTAAGTCAGCATGCTGTGGATCCGGAAATTTCAACGGGCAAGCAAGATGTGATAGCAATGCAACAAGCTTGTGCACGGATCGACGAGGACATTTGTTCTGGGATTTGTTCCACCCAACTCAGGCTGCTTCTCAGATTGCTGCTGTCACTCTATATAGTGGTGACCAAAGATTTGTCACTCCCATTAACTTTTCTCAGTTGGCCAGCATATAATAATAATAATCATATAGAGCCCTTTTCACGATCGAAAGAACCCGATTCCTCGGAGAATAAGCCAGTGTTCAAGATCACATCGAGTGTATAAGGGCACTGTTGGCTGTTTTCACAGAGTATTTATTACATAGACTATAAGAGGCTGTAATAAAACAAAGAAGCAATAAAACTCAATACAGAGAGTTTCAAGGAATTCCTATTTCATGTGCTTACATGCCCATAACAAGAGCTTCATTTCTCTCCCTCAACTTCTTTAACCAGTTTTCGGGTTCCTCGAACAACTTCAGTATCTGCAAAACATGAAAAGAGCCTGGTCAGTGTTTTAAAAGACGCCAGACGCTAGTTGGACATATAAAGACAACAAAAATATCGACTAGTATACATTTTTTTTGTTTTAGATATTTTTTATTAAGTTTTTGAAATTGAAAATTTTTAAAATAAACTGCATAGATCCTCTCCATCGATTTAAACAACCCAATTGTATAAATCGAGTCGGTGTTCTAAGAATTCTCGCCTACTCTATTTTTTAAAACACTTATCCCAGTCATGGATATGCAAAGCAATTGTTAAAGAGTTGGTGTACTTGATATTAGCAAAAATCAATTCCATAGAGAAGTGACTTGCCAGTTTCATTGTTGGTCTTCTTGAAGCTGAGTCAATGAGGCAGAGACTTGCTGCAATAATCATTAGCTCCATCTCTTCTATGCTGTAGTCATTGTACAGACAAGGGTCTATCAGACTTTCAGATGTACTACATCCAAGTAAAGGCCTGGCCTGTAAATTTACCAGGACAGAGAAGCTCAAAACAACATAATCTTGTAGAAAAACAATTCAAAAAGTCAAATGAGTTTCTTTTATTTTACCCAAAGCACTAAACTTTCAGGATTTTCTTGCAAAGCCTCTTTCCCAGTGATGAGTTGAAGAAGCACAACTCCATAGGAGTACACATCTGATTTCTCATCAACCATTCCATTGTTAACATTGAACTGCTTTGTTACTGCTCCAAAATCTGAAAGCTAAAGACAGAAAAGGAAAATAATTTATGGGCGAGAAATCGTAAAAGCTTATATCATCAATGCATATAGTTCCTATTATGCCTATGCTGGTTCATGGGAACTTTCACTTACTCGTGGATGAGAGTTCTCGGTGAGGAGAATGTTTGATGACTTGACGTTTCCATGGATGATCGGAGGGTTGCAACGATGATGAAGATACTCCAATGCCTTTGCCACTCCAATTGCAATGCTTGTTCTCTCGCTCCCCCCAAGTTGCTTCAAGTTTTGTTCTAAACTTCCTTTCACCGAGTTATAAAC
Source organism: Geranium incanum (assembly GCA_036897385.1). Lineage (NCBI taxonomy): Eukaryota > Viridiplantae > Streptophyta > Magnoliopsida > Geraniales > Geraniaceae > Geranium > Geranium incanum. The sequence goes on along the minus strand of JAYMTQ010001391.1, from coordinate 8,510 downwards.
AATTGCATTGATATCTTTTCCATAGCAATACCCAACAATCTGAACTATGTTCTCGTGCTTGATACTACTTAACACTTCCACTTCTAGCAAATATTCGCCTTCCATTCCTTCTGTGTTTTTCAGGACCTTCACAGCTGTAAGCATCCCATCGCCAAAGGTGGCTCGATACACATTACTATCTCCAATCAACATTTCAGAACTGAATTCACTAGTGGCAATGCTAAGCTCCTCTGACGAGAATCGTTTGGTCTTTCCCTCTAACTCGAGAAATGTCATTCTCTTGAGCAGCTTCAATGTTGGAGCCATGTCATCATCTCCATGAACTGGGCATGATTTTGATGATGAAGAAGAAGAAGACGGGGTAAAGGACTTGTGTAGCTGAATGGGGGTTTCTGATTGGTCAAGGCAAACAGATCTTGAAGAAGACGATGAAGAAGCGTGATATTGATGGGTCAATCTTGCAGAGCCTTGCTGTGAAGTTCCATGTCTCCTGATTCGAGCTCTTCCTCGAGTATCCATTACCAAAAGGGTGCTAGAAAAAGGCAACCCTTTCACACATGAAGAAACTACAGAATCTTTTGGCCTGCAGAGCTCATCAAAATTAACAATGAATAAGACAGACATACATATATATAACTGATGTAACACAATTCATACTACCTCGATGAGCTGCACCCGAGTACTAGGATTGTCGCATAGTTCACTCTAGCTTGGTGGCATAATTCAGAAACAAAGCACTCTCCTACACAGACCTTAACTTGGAAATCCACCTAAAAAAGAGGTTGAAAAACATCAGACAATGTGATTGTTCGAGTTCTTGAATCTTAGGAAAGAAATGGAGATTCATTACCTGCTTAGACTTGCAGAGATCTTCGTGGGCGGGGAAGGTGTTAGGATCAAAAGCGTCTGCGTTCGATTCTTGCACATGAATGGCAAGCACTGTGTCCCCTGGCTTCACTTCCAAAGTGAGCACTCTCAGCAGCATATCTCTGCTGTTATTATCGCCCGATTTTAGTCCTACGATCACAGTCTTCCTCTCCTCCTTCCGCGGCCTTCTGGTCCTAATTCTCAAGGCCGAGAGGTGTAGCCATTGGCTTCCAACCATTGGGATTAAAGAAGAAACCACATTGCAGAATCACCAAATGTCTCTTCTTGGTTAAAGCAGGTTGATGCCATTATTTTTAGTGTATTCTGCTTTCTTTATGGTTTGATTGTTACCTATGGCCAACAAAATCATCCTATTTATGAAGAAAAGTATTCGTATTTTTCACCTAATCAATATCCACCGCATGTAGGGAGGTGGAAAGAAGAGGCATTTCAGTATGCTCATAATTTGGTGACGTCAATTAGATTTGGATGGCCACAGCCCAATTATTAGGTCTTCATGAAAACTTGATTTCTTCCATTCCATCAGTTTGGGATGGGTCAAATACTTTTGGGAGTCTGGACGAGTTTCGAGATAAATTTAAATTTATATTACGTCTTGTCCCGTACTTAATGCATAAAAATAAAATATTTTAGATATATTTTTTAAAATAACATACTCGGACAGAGAAAAATAACAGCACAATATATATTTTTTCAAGGAATCAAAGTAGACATTTGACACGAGAACAAGATGAGAACGTAACCTACTTAGCATTTATTTTATCGGTCTTAAGCACAAGAAATCTAACTTAATATTGAACGAAACTAACCCTTAATATTCGAGAAACAGGTGACTCGCTGAGATTCGAAAACTTAATCTTATATGAGATAATTATTGTATGGATCAACTAGGCCAACCTAACACGCAACGCAACCAACTTAGATGCCATTCCTAAAAATGGACAATGTTTGAATGTACCAAATTGTTCACCCTAATAATTGAAGAGTCCCAATCCTAGTAGAGGGTAGCCAATCAGATGGAATAGAAAGCATGTGCCCTGAAAACAAAGGGATTTGGAAACATTGGTCCACATTGCTTTGAGAGTCAAGACTTGTTCAACATGTTAGGCTTCACAATAATGGTCTGGACTACCTACACTACACTATAATAGCTTCCAAGCAAATTGGTACCTCTGCTGCACATAAAAGTAAGCAAAACTCTTGTTCTTCACCATACCAGTTCAACACAATTGCGAAAGCCACGACCAACCAGACATTTTCTATTAGGTCATAGCATGTTCCATTATTCGGTAGCTCCACCGTAAGACATTGCCACTCTTTCATGTTTGTTGAGACAATCAGCAAATCTCAGAAGGGGTTAAGTGCACGCTTGAACCAGCCGTAGAGTATAATAGAAGGATGCAGACTGATACCAAATTCGGTTTTCCTTTCACTATACATTATTCCAAAGTAGAAGTATACTAGTACCACTTTACATTTCCCAACTGTTCTAAATTCAATGTCTTGATAGTTTATGCAAGCACCACTAATATGATTTGGCCGATTTGAGATTTTTTTGACTCTATAAATTCCTAACCCGTGCGTGACTCCATTTCAGATAATGGCTAGGGCAGCAGGTATCACTCAGCAACCTGCACATGTAGAATTACAGATTAAAAAGGGCACTGAACAAGTATGACATTCGAATTTCAATATCTGAATATCTTACAACAAATTTTACTGTCTATTAAGAGAAAAATGTAAAGTAAAAAGTTAAGGTATTAGGGGATTGTGAACTAATTACTTGACAGAGACCATTTGGTAGTACGATTAAGACCTTAAAGTTCAACTAGTTTGTTTCTTACAGATATGAAATTGAAGAACTAATCCCGTTAACTAAAAGTTAAAATCACTTTATGAAGAGAGACATAGGGAAGTGAACGATAAAAGTAATGTGGTAAGCCAGGATAAGGAAAGCCATGGTCGAAAACTAATGCTATATGTTTTTATTATGGTTGCTGCTTTCCTTTTTGTTTTATCATGGTCCAATCAAGTAAGATCATCTCCAACCCAATGCTATATTTGCTTCTCCAATGCATGAATTATTTAGCATATCAACTCCAATAAAATAATAAGGACAACATGCAACTTCTCAATATTGAAACACATATAAGTAAGGAGGGAGGGATGAAGAAGCACAGTTTAACATTGCAAATATTACCATGCCTCCTAGACAAACAGGATGCCGACAATTATACTTGACATAAGAAAACACGAGAGGCATAACTATTATGTCACTACAATTGCAACCTGTTACAGTGACCCAAGAACGGTTCTGGAGAAGGGGTTTTCATCATTTTCAAGTATACAGAAAACTCTGTTGTCTTAAGGATTCAGGAACATACCAAAATAGCGTATCTTAAACATAATATATATTGCATTTTAGATTTCATTAAATATGTATGTTTTAAATGCAAAAAGGCATAAATTAAAGACGATTTTAGTCATTACAGATTTTTGGAGCTTAAAGAGGATTTAAGTTTTTGTTTCTATTTTCTTCAATGGTTCCCTCAATTAGGAAATAGATTATTGTTACACAAAACACCTTCATTTTTTTGTTCAAATGCTTTATGGGAAGCATATACCAGACTGTCTAGGAGTCTGTTTTGGAAAACAAAACAAAAAAACTTGTGTGTTACTGGAAAACAAAACGTATCAGTGTCCAATCATTCTCTGGAATGTATCTAAACTAAGCTCAAAACAGTTTTAACTAGAAATGACTAACTAGTGTCCAGTGCAGTCAAATAGAAAGAGATACTCTAAAACAAATTGATGTACTGAAAATACAACCTAAGAGCTCACACTTATAGGTGGAGACCTCAAGACATTTATCAAGTGCTCAATCAATCCACATTCTTTAGATATGGATTTCGACATATAAAAAGCAGCATATCTAGACTTGCCACTGGGTAGCAACTCTAAAACTATGACCCCAAGTAAAAGAGGCATATTCAGTTATTTCTTAATGGTATTTTGGAGTCAAATACAAGTCCCACAGATAAAATTACAGAGGCATGTGAAAGTTTGTTTGTGGGTATGAGAGGACGACGAACCACATTGTATTTGACCCACATATAAAATTACAGAGGCAATGTATCTGTTTGTGGGTATGAGAGGATGACGAACCACACAATACTTCACTGGTCTTTCTAAGTTGGAGACAAATTTGAATCAGCTAGATAAAAGTGCATATTATTTGTGTTTATCAGCCTATTTTAGTTGTATGGCTACTAACGAAGAAAAGGATTCGAGTTGAAAATGGGGGAACAAGCTTTTAGAATTGCCTAATTCTGTTCGGAAAGTTATGAGCTGCAAATACCGCCATAAATTAGCTAAATTAGATGTCTTTCACATAACAAACCTAGAGACATTCTTGTGCAGCACACTCTCTGCCATTGTCAAGCTTCTGAAATAGCAATTGCTAGAATTCAGTAGTCACTACTACATTAATCAATTGACATCTTTCTGAGCCATTTAATCCCATGAAAGCTTCAAACTTTTTGCTCAATGAACCACAAGTTTTATTGTGAGCACTTAACTTGTTATTCTATCAGTTCATGTACTGCTCTGAAATACATCAACTACATCATTCTAGTTTATGATTTCCTACGGGTACAATGTAGGTCTCAAAGATGAATCAAGTTGGTACTAGCGAAGCCTAGTGAAAAAACTGTAGTGACCCTCCATGAAGGCACAAGGTAGCATTTTCAATCAGCAAAACAATAAGAAAGCCCTCAGGAAATAAAGCTATAACCACATTGACATTGCCCATACCAACAATGAGTGAATTGATTATCCTATGATGTCTATGTTCATCTACACAATCCTCATACCATTCAAGCTCAAAATATTGTATATAGAAGCCAACATATTTTTCCCTACTATAATATTGGGTAATCAAAAGGCGAAAATTCAATAGAATGCACAGAAAAATGAACAAGGAATCATGATCCAAAGTTGAAAAAAAAAACTTAAATTATATTTTTCAATACAGCAAAGGTTGCACCTCAAACGAAGCTTTGAGCCTCCTCTTCACAATCCCATCCTCAACAGTCCTCGCTTCAGTGAGTAAATCGTCCCGATTTGTGTTGGCACCTGTTGTCCTTAATCGCCTTCTGGAGCTCCTTCTCCGATTCGTCCGGGCCTTTCATGGATGGTAAAGGTTTTTGCAGCCTCTAACTAATACATATATTTGTATTCTAGTGCCACCCATCTTTGTAGCTGCACATGAAAGAGAGCTAAAATTCAGTGATCAGTTCGAAGAATGTCATGTACGACTTGCTTGACCAATTGGTTAAGCATTTGAATTTAAGTCCAAAAGTTTTGGATTCGAGTCACGCTGCAATATCTTGTCCAGAGGCAGAGGTAGATTCAGAAAGTTTTTTAAGAGGACAAAGTTTGTACTAAAAGATAAATACATATAACAAAAACTAATTCGAGTTTGATTATTAGTTTTTAGTTGAATTCGAATTTAACTTTCATAAACCTATATATATAAATGAAATCAAAACAAATACTTATGCGAGAAATCAAAATAATGAATATAAAGAAATTATGCTTAAAAATGCAATTTGTGGAGATTGAACCAATGACCTTGTGGTTATGAGAGCAATTCCCAACCACCTAAACCAAATATCTTAATAAGTTTACATAATCTGTATATATATTACCATTTAAGGAGAGGCAAACGTAATTTTCTAACAAAATTTTCGAATTCTCTAGCATATTAATTGACCCCCCTCCCCAAGATCCGCCCCTAATCTTACATTTGTTTTTAATTTTTGTTGGACATCTCTCACAACTTCTGTTGAGCATTTCTCCTCCAGGGAGAGTCAAGTGGCAATATTAGGCCCATTTTACAAAAAAAACGTGTTTTGAACCAATTATTGATACAATAATCTTAAAAACTCTTAAAAATAAGTTTGAACAATGTCAAGAAAACATAAAAAAAAAATATGGCATAACGACATAGGACAGGAACAACATGTGTATTATTGTGCTCCACCTATAATGTCCCTACACAAAGCTTTGTACATAAGTTTCCCATATAATGCCCCTACATATTTATGGATAGAATAGAGAAATTGTTAAAGTATTAAGAAAATAATAGTTGGAGCAAATTCATCTTCAAAATGTAAAATTTAAGGTCCAAAATATGAGGGAGATTTTAAGTCAAATCATGATTTTCTTGCAGTCTGAAATCCAAAATCTTGGGAAATAGAAACTAAAAGAACTCAAATGAGAAGGATTTCGAAAAAAAAAATCCACAGATTGTTGGAAAAGTAAAATCGCCACAACCAGGATTCGAACCCAGAAATCTATGAGGCATTAAGAGTTTCCATGTACTACTGCAGCTTTGTGTTATGTATCCCCTAATTTATTTATATAACTAAAACATGTTACAATTCTATAGCAAATCGGAAGTGAAAGACTATAATTTTTTTCTTTTTGTACATAAGTTTCCCATATAATGTCCTCTACATAAAGTTCCAAAAAAACTAGTTACACCATAACTCACGTCTCGACTCAGCCTATGTCACCAAACCTTATGTGCTATTTTGATCCAATTAGCCAAACAACCAATAACTATACAATTATTCAAAATGAATGCATATTGGTGCTATTCAATGTTTCATTTACCATTTCTTTTGTAATAGTCAAAGATGAGGGGTATTTTTTTTAGAGGAAACTATCCTTCACAATGTCACATAAGGTAATTTTAACATTTTTACACGTTACAGTGGTTAGTTTTTAAGTATGTTAAATTATATCGGTTAGTTTTTATGTATCAACACTAAAATATTTCTGTATTTTTAACAAATTAAATTTGAACTTTGAAAAAGTCAAAATAAAATGTTACCTATTTTTTAACTTTTTTGAATTGTTACAATGAAAGTTAACTGTTGTGATGTGAAAAATATAACTAAATCACATTACAATTCTATAAGAAATGGTAAGTGACATTATATTTTCGATTTTTTTGTACATAAGTCTCATATATATATAATGCCCCTACAGAAAGTTCCAAGAAAACTAGTTACTCCGTAACCCATGTCTCAGCCTATATCACCACACCATCCCTTATATTTTGATCCAATTGCCAAACAACCAATAATTATTCAATTATTCAAAAAACAAATTCATAAGGAATGCATATTGGTAGTCCGGCACTTAATGTTTTGTTTACTATTTCTTTTGTTATAATCAAAGATGAAGGGTATGAAGTCCTAATTATTTTTAGAGGTATTTTTTTTTAAATTTTCCGCAAGCCACGACACAACTGTAATAAACAGGACTTTTTTCTCGGCCTTTTGGCTAAGATCGAGTGTAGTATATGTTTTTAGAGGTAATTATCATTTACATAAGTTAATATTTTACTTGTTAAAGCGGTTAGCTTCTAAGTGTATTTTTTAGGATAAAACGCGACATATTATTAAATTATTGAGCAACTAACTCGGTATTACACTAGACAACTAAAGTATCAGATGGGGGACAAACCATGCACCGTGATCCCAACTACTGTTAATTAAAGCATACATGACTAAATTACGAGCCATGAAATTACAAGAACGACGAGCAAAATAAATGATAACGCAACGAAGTGACTCTTACGATCTCGCGGCCTCCACATCAAATGGGTTGAGACTCCCCGCAAATCCGTTGCAAGAACCGCCCCGGAAACGACGAGCAAAAGTAATGATAGCGCAATGAAGTGTATCTTATAAGCTCACGGCCTCCACCTCGAATGGGTTGACTCTCCGCAAATCTGTTACAAGAACCACCACGAAATCACTTTGAGCAAGCCACCAGTCCAACACCCCAAATAAACTCGCGAATCAAATCAATCCCCTCCAATCCTCTTCTCATATCAAGAGTCTCGTGTAATCTGCCCCCCAAATGGCCTAATGGGTCACCACGAGAACATATTGAAGCTTGAGAAAACTAAGACCCCCTATTTCGATATACTTACATAAATATCTCCATCGACGCCAGAGAATTCTTGATACCTCTCAGTACCCATCCATCAACCAACCAAAGCCACAACAAGCAAATCGCCATGATTTTTCTACCCTACCTCTGATGAGCCGCTCCCGGATCCGTCTGATCTCACTCCCGCAACAAGCTAAACACCGGAGCTTATCTTCCCAACCACCGATGACCCCCTCCCGAACTCGTCTCCCCTCGCAGATGATATCAAGGTAATACCCTCCCAATTTTACCATCACTTATCCCACTTTGACCCCTCCCGTCTCCGATCGAAACCCCAACCCTGCACTCGCCCGACCCCCAACTGCCGCGTGTCTCCGGCTCAAGGCTTTGTCGCCCCAACCCTCACAACACCAATCCATAGATCGAGCATCATAACCACCAAAACACCAAATCGCAAGATCCTGAGACCCTATATCGCAACCCGTAGATCCCAAATGTGATTCCCAAAGCCCCCAAGGAGCCTCACAACCACAGACACCCTTGACCTCGTCGTCTGGACGAGTCCCCCCAACCGCCATCGTTGGACCAACCAGCAGAAACTGTTAGAGCTGTGCCCTAGCCCAAGTATTATAAGTCATCTACAATGTAATGTG